>JAWQEG010003398.1:30000-47138 GCA_033782935.1 Petrolisthes cinctipes | reverse complement strand
TACATATATTGCAATAATTAATTATACCACTTATTCTTGTAAATATATTGCAATAATTAATTTACATATATTGCAATAATTAATTATACCACTTATTCTTGTAAATATATTGCAATAACTAATTTACATATATTGCAATAATTAATTATACCACTTATTCTTGTAAATATATTGCAATAATTAATTTAAATAATGCGTATATTACAAGATTCACGTACATATACAATAATAATTACTTTGTTTATTTATTTAATTATCCGTTTATTTATTTATTTATTTATTTAATTAATAATGTCTTCTCGGTAGGTTTTTAAAAGTCTTGTACACTTCGTCATCCACTAAATATTGGAACTTTTTCACCATCATATTAACACTTTCTAAAATAATAATAATAATAATAATGATGATGATAATTGTTGTTGTTGTTTTTGTTATTATTTGTTGTTGTTGTTGTTGTTGCAAAGATCAGTTATTATTATTATTATTGTTGTTGTTGTTGTTGCAGGGATTTATGTCACTGTAATTTTGCAACATTACAACAATTATTTATTAAGTTATTTTTATGTAGATTAATTAAATATTTATTATTATTCTCACTCTGTTTTTTAATTAATCCTTTTCTATTGGATTATATTACTATTCAATTAATCCTTTTCCATAGGATTATATTACTATTCAATTAATCCTTTTCCACTGGATTATATTACTGTTTAATTAACAACTCGTAGATGTGTAAATCCTTCTTTTCTATTGGATTACATTACTATTCAATTAATCCTTTTGCACTGGATTATATTACAGTTTAATTAATCCCTTTCTATTACGGTTTAATTAATCCTTTTCTACTGGATTATATTACCGTTTAATTAAGGATTCGTAGATGTAAATCCTTTTCTATTGGATTACATTACTATTCAATTAATCCTTTTGCACTGGATTATATCACTATTTAATTAATCCTTTTCTACTGGATTATATTACGGTTTAATTAAGGATTCGTAGGTGTAAATCCTTTTCTATCTACTATTCAATTAATCCTTTTCCACTGGATTACATCACTATTCAATAAATCCTTTTGCACTGGATTACATCACTATTCAATTAATCCCTTGTTTAGATGAGTAGGGGGGAGGGGGGGGGATTAATGGCACCTACAAGAAATCCCACTTGTAATAATTTTAGTTGCCAAGGCGAACGAATCAATTATATTTTTTTCCTTTTATTTCTTCTCTGCAACACACACACACACTCTGCAATTGCAAGCTACTACTACTGCTGCTGTTGACCCTTGCAATGTATGTATGTATGTATGTATGTATGTATGTATGTTAGTTTATTTAGGAATTATTATTATTATAGTCACAGAACAAACAAACTCTCCCTAGGCTGGCTGGTTGGTGGCTGAGTCAGTGTTGCCAGGTCCGTGTGTGCTTGGCCTTGATTAAAATTTCCCCATATTCAGTGTCCGAATTTCCCTTTTTTACCTCATTATTTTAATCTTAAGGGCGTGCGGGAATAAGGGGACAGGCTTGGGGGGGACTGGGGGGTGCGGGAATAAGGGGTGTATAGTGGCCATACTATGTATCACACACATATGGCCACTCCTATATCAATCAAGAGGCATACCACTCCTACTAGATCCCGGGTCCATTCGTATTTTTTTTTTTTTTTTTTTATATAGCTGGCCAGGGAACAGCAGCTGTCAGCCTGAACCAAATATAAGGGGACATTCCTATCCTGTAGAGTCTCACCAGCACCAGCACCAGCAGTAGAATTAAGGTCCTTGCCCAACGTGGTCCTGCCCAAGGATGAGAGACAATATATATATAGTCTCTCATCCCTGGTCCTGCCTGCCACACACCTATAGCTGCCGTACACAAGTAACCTCCAGCCAACTCTCCAGTGTACACTCGTGATTCATAATTTCTGACCAGAGTGTGAGGAGCAGAAAGTTTCGAATCGCCTGGCATTGTTCATTTCCCCACCCAGTACACATATAGAGGCTGAGTTCGAATGCAGGGTATGTGTGTGTGTGTGTGTGTGTGTGTGTGTGTTTGAATCGCCTGGTATTGTTCATTTCCCCACCCAGTACACCTATAGAGGCTGAGTTCGAATGCAAGGTGTGTGTGTGTGTGTGTTTGAATTGCCTGGTATTGTTCATTTCCCCACCCAGTACACATATAGAGGCTGAGTTCGAATGCAGGGTATGTGTGTGTGTGTGTGTGTGTGATGCCTACCGTTCGTCTCTGGTCAGGGATTACGTATCACGAGTGTACTACCAATAAACTGTACTGTGTATCCTACTATTTTTTTTTTTTTATAGAGTCTGTTCACCCTGGGTAGCAACGCAAGGCAAACCTTGTCGTTTCAGGGGACAGGCTTGGGGGGGACTGGGGGGGGGTGCGGGAATAAGGGGACAGGCTTGGGGTGGTTTAGGTGGGTGTGGGGGGTGCGGGAGTAGGGGGACAGGCTTGGGGGGGGGGGTGCGGGAGTAAGGGGACAGGCTTGGGGTGGTTTAGGTGGGTGTGGGGGGTGCGGGAGTAGGGGGACAGGCTTGGGGGGTTTAGGTGGGTGTGGGGGGCTTTGGGGGGGGGTGTGAGTAGAGGGACAGGCTAGGGGGGGTTTAGGTGGGTGTGGGGGGTTTTGGGGGGTGCGGGAATAAGGGGACAGGCTTGAGGGGTTAGGGGGGTGCGGGAATAGGGGACAGGCTTTCTACCCACCCCAAGCCTGTACGTCCCCCTATGCCCGCACCCCCCAAGTCCCCCCCCAAGCCTGTCCCCTACACCCGCACCCCCCTAATTAAAAATAATCGTATATTTATGAAATTATATATAGATTTCCTCATTAATACCTCTAATTTCCCCAGATCTAGGGAAAAAAAAATTATACTTGGCAACACTGTCTCCGTCTTCGTTTTTGGCAGCTACAGTTGTGTTGTTGTTAATCGGAAAAATATCGTACCGTAATATAAACTCATTTATATATTTTGACTAACCTAAAACCTTTGACAATAATACACACTTAGATTATGCTATACGGTTATGTTAAATTAATGATATATAGGGTGAATTAATAGTTGTTAGGTTGAAATAATGGTGTGTTATTCCTACGTCAGGCGGTGAGCGATATGCGCAAGCAAATATTTCTATAAGTGGCATTTTCTGCATTTAACTAACTAATTTAACTATATAACCTATCACAACATATGCCATAAAGTGCTGTACATATGAAAGCAATGTTTGCACAATATGTCTACAGTTTATATTTCCTCTGTTGCTTATATTATTTAAATCAATATCGACTGCGCAAAATGCAACATCATCGTATCGAACAGGATTAATACCTATTATGGGAAATTGGAAGGCTACTATTATGATTCATCCAGACCAGTGGTTCTCAACCTGGGTGCCATGGACCCCAAGGGGTCCATGGCAAGAATTTAGGGGGGGAATGGCGGGCTGTCACAAATTATACAATTCTTGCCATGGACAAAAAAAAAAAAAAAAACTTGCATCACTCTGTCCTGGCAGAAGAGTGTTCCTGAGTGAAGAAGTGTTCTCTTCATCAACATTTTGTTTTTATTTTATTTAAACCTTTTTTTTTTTTGGCGGGGTGGGATTTGGGAAAATATGCAGGGGAACCACATGAATGTTGAGAATTCATGAAGGGGGGAATGGACTGAAAAAGGTTGAGAACCACTGATCCAGACTATGCCAGGAAACAGCAAAACTCCTCCATATTGAATTATACAAGGGGATGTGTTTTATAGCTGTATGAGTTTGGAGGCCTATACTCCAAATTGATCACAAAATTAAGGTATATTCCCGTAAGTGAGGGAGGGAGAGGCTGGAGAGAGTAGGGAAGGTGGGTGAGGAGGGAGAGTGAGTGTTGGAGAGGAGGGAGAGGAGAGTGAGTGTTGGAGAGAGGGGAGGGAGAGGCTGGAGAGAGTAGGGAAGGTGTGTGGGGAGGCAGAGTGAGTGTTGGAGAGAGTAGGGAGGGTGTGTGGGGAGGCAGAGTGAGTGTTGGAGAGAGTAGGGAAGGTGTGTGGGGAGGCAGAGTGAGTGTTGGAGAGGAGGGAGAGGAGAGTGAGTGTTGGAGAGAGGGGAGGGAGAGGCTGGAGAGAGTAGGGAGGGTGGGTGAGAGGCAGAGTGAGTGTTGGAGAGAGTAGGGAAGGTGGGTGAGGAGGCAGAGTGAGTGTTGGAGAGAGTAGGGAAAGTGAGTGGGGAGGCAGAGTGAGTGTTGGAGAGGAGGGAGGGGCTGGAGAGAGTAGGGAAGGTGGGTGAAGAGGTAGAGTGAGTGTTGGAGAGGAGGGAGAGGCTGGAGAGAGTAGGGAAGGTGGGTGAGGAGGCAGAGTGAGTGTTGGAGAGAGAGGAGGGAGAAGCTGGAGAGAGTAGGGATCAAAGGTGAGTGGGGAGGCCGAATTACGACATTAACACAAAAAAGTAACTTCAAAATTATCTACGTGAATATTTGAGTTATCGTATTTCATTAAAAAAAATATTTAATTAAGTTAGCCTTTAAACTTCTCTCATTCCTTCCCATTCTCTTTCCAATCCTTCCCATTCTTTGTCCAATCCTTCTCATTCGTTTTCCAATCCTTCCCATTAATCTACCAGCCTTCCCATTCTTCCTCCAATCCTTCCCATTCTCTTTCCAATCCTTCCCATTCTTCGTTCAATCCTTCCCATTTTTCCCATTCTCTTTCCAATCTTCCCATTCTTTGTCCAATCCTTCCCATTTTTCGTCCAATCCTTTCCATTCTTTGTCCAATCCTTCCCATTCTCTTTCCAATCCTTCCAATCCTCTTTCCAACCATTCCCATTCTTCCTCCAATCCTTCCCATTCTCTTTCCAATCCTTCCCATTCTTTGTTCAATCCTTCCCATTCTTCCTCCAATCCTTCCCATTCTTTGTTCAATCCTTCCCATTTTTTGTTCAATCCTTCCCATTCTTTCTCCAATCCTTTCCATTCTTTCTCCAATCCTTCCCATCCTCTTTCCAATCTTCCCATTAATATACTAGCCTTCCCATTCTCTTTCCAATCCTTCCAATCCTTCCCATTCTCTTTCCAATCCTTCCCGTTCTTCCTCCAATCCTTCCCATTCTTCCTCCAATCTTTCCCATTCTTCGTTCACCCCTTCCCATTTTTCCTCCAATCCTTCCCATTCTCTTTCCAATCCTTCCCATTCTTTCTCCAATCCTTCCCATCCTCTTTCCAATCCTTCCCATTCTTCGTCCAATCCTTCCCATTCTTCCTCCAATCATTCCCATCCTCTCCAATCCTTCCCATTCTTTGTCCAATCCTTCCCATTCTTTGTCCAATCCTTCCCATTTTTCATTCAATCCTTCCCATTCTTCCTCCAATCCTTCCCATTTCCTTGTCCAATCCTTCCCATTCTTTTTCCAATCCTTCCCATTCTTCCTCCAATCCTTCTCATTCTCTTTCCAATCCTTCCCATTCTTTCTCCAATCTTTCCCATTCTCTTTCCAATCCTTCCCCTTCTTTCTCCAATCCTTCCCATTCTTTCTCCAATCCTTCCCAATCTTCCTCCAACCCTTCCCATTCTTCCTCCAATCCTTCCCATTCTTCGTCCAATCCTTCCCATTCTTTCTCCAACCCTTCCCATTCTCTTTCCAATCCTTCCCATTCTCTTTCTAATCCTTTCCATCCTCTTTCCAATCTTCCCATCCTCTTTCCAATCCTTCCCATCCTCTTATTCCAATCCTTCCCATCCTCTTTCCAATCCTTCCCATCCTCTTTCCAATCCTTCCCATCCTCTTTAAAATCTTCCCATTAATCTACCAGCCTTCCCATTCTCTCTCCAATCCTTCCTATTCTTTGTCCAATCCTTCCCATCCTCTTTGCAATCCTTCTCATTTTCTCATACAAGGAAAATGGGAAAAGGATAGACTTAATTAAATATCCCGAAAATTTGACGTCCACTTAATTGTCATCCAAATTATAATCAATGAAACGAGACATATATACGAGTGTGTAGTCTATAATAATTGGGTTTATTTTCGCATTATAAGGTCATTCAAATTATATCACACGTGTATAAGTTTCGTAATGAGATAATATTTACACTAAAATAATGTTATATTTACTTATAGCCAATCAGCGATATAATCTTGGGTATTGATATTTTTGAGGTGGGCCAATCAGAGCGAGTTACAATAAGCGTTTAATTTAATTTGAACTGTTATATCCCGTTTTAATTTACAGCCACAATCAAATATCCACCAACACTTTAATTCCTTCCATCGTGCAAATAAATCAGTATCATATCAAAATATAATCATACAACAACACCTTACGTCAACTCAACCCCCTCAATTATTATTATTATTATTATTATTATTAGGGGCTGCTAAATATAATCATACAACAACACCTTACGTCAACTCAACCCCCTCAATTATTATTATTATTATTATTATTAGGTGCTGCTAAATATAATCATACAACAACACCTTACGTCAACTCAACCCCTTCAGTTATTATTATTATTATTATTATTATGAGGTGGTGCAAAATCATACACGTGTTGTTCTTTATTACCAAGATATTTACTATGATGGAAGGAAAGTGTTGGTGGATATTATTATTATTATTATTATTATTATTATTATGAGGCGGTGCAAAATTATACACGTGTTGTTCTTTATTACCAAGATATTTACTACGATGGAAGGAAAGTGTTGGTGGATATCCAGGTCTTGTTGAAGTTTAATTCGAATTATTTGACATACTAGTGAACCAATTACAACGCTTAATTATACCATTTCATATTTAATTGAGTTCGCTTAATACTCGATCAGGCTATTCGAAGCAAGCTTGGATACATATTTTGGATTGTGAGTCGTGGTCAATAATAATCATCCACATATGGGTATCTCAAACAATTTACTGTCTAATGTTTTCACGTTCACATATGATGTTATTTTTTTAATTAGTGTGTAGCTACTTGTATTAAATTAAAAGATGGTAGTTAACGTGTGTGTGTGTGTTATTGTTTTAAGTAGTGTGTAGCTCCTTGTATTAAATTAAAAGATGGTAGTTAACGTGTGTGTGTGTGTTATTGTTTTAAGTAGTGTGTAGCTACTTGTATTAAATTAAAAGATGGTAGTTAACGTGTGTGTGTGTGTGTGTGTGTGTTATTGTTTTAAGTAGTGTGTAGCTGCTTGTAGTAAATTAAAAGATGGTAGTTAACCTATTTATTGGAAAGTTTATCATCTAAGGAACAGAGGGAAGCTGTCAAACTCTTACGTGAGTTACCCCTATATGGATGATTATATTTGACCACAACTGTATGTTGTATGTACAGTCGGCGGCAGAAGTCCTGTCGCCTCACCTGCTTCACCAAGACATGCAGTGTTCATGAACTCGAGAAATACGCACGTTTTCTACACCTAATAATCTCGAGTCTTCGAACATTGCGTGCCTCGGTGAAGCAAGTGAAGCGACAGGACTTTTGCCGCCGACTGTACAGTACTGTACGTACCACGGTCTAGTACGTACAAGAAACCCAACAGGACACAGACCACTATATAAACTCACACGAAAGTGACGAAACGGACAGTAGAGTTTACTGTCATACCGTCTCACTTGTCAATTGCTCTAAATTTGACCTTGCTACCACCTCACCTGCATACATAGTTAAGAAATACACACACATATATATATATATATATATATATATATATATATAGTTATTTAATTAAGTGACCCTAGCTGTATAATATTATATAAGAAAAAGTTGAATTATATAAACCACAGACTAATAATATATGCGTTATAAAACAATAGTACTTATACCACCATTATATATGCTGATATAGATAACAAAGATAATAACCATATCTTTATCGAGGAGTTACGTAGATGTGTGTGTACCTATTTAGAAGTTACCCAGCAACAACAAGATAATATTTAGGGGACTCTATGATCGAGTATGTGGGTTTCTGATTCCTCCTAACTATGCCACGAAACAATTATAAGCTTCTTTTAAGGGGGTGCGGTTGTAGGGGGACAGGCTTAGTGGAGGGTGCGGGAGTAGGGGGACAGACTTGAGGGGAGGGGGGTTTGGGGGGTGCGTGAATAGTGGGACGTACAGGTTTGGGGTTGGTAGAAATTTAAGCCTGTCCCCTATTCCAGCACCCCCCTAACCCCCTCCCAAGCCTGTCCCCCTACTCCCGCACCCCCCTAACCCCTCCCCCCCAGCCTGTCCCCCTACTCCCACACCCCCCAAAACCCTCCTAACCCCCCCCCCAAGCCTGTCCCCCTATTCCCGCACCCCCCCTAAATCCCCCCAAGCCTGTCCCCCTACTCTCGCACCCCCCTAAATTTCCCCCCCAAGCCTGTCCCCCTACTCCCGCACCCCCCAAAACACCCCCGACCCCCCAAAACCCCCCGCACCCCTCTAAACCCACCCCCAAGCCTGTCCCCCTACTCCCGCACCCCCCTAAATTCCCCCCCCCCCAAGCCTGTCCCCCTATTCTCGCACCCCCTTAAGTTCAATATTGTATGTGGTGTTTCGTGGCAATATTTGAAGGACTCACTAACCTCTAGTTTTTTTACAACAAGCTTCGACTGTTTCTATTTTAATATTATGAGTTGGAAAAGTTGCCAATTGTGTTTATTTCACGCCAACTGTGGCTAGTGTTGATATAATAATAATGGCTGGTTTGTGTTAAAAATGGAAATAATAATAATAATATAAATACGATACAAGAATCTAAACAAACAAAAACTTAACAAGTACCGTTGGAAATAATAATAAAAAAATAATAATATTGAGTTCTGGGCCTATTTTTTTTGGCGGGATTTTTTTGGCGGGCTTTTTTTTGGCGGGATTTTTTTAACATTTTTTTTTTGGCGGGAACTGCAGTATTGCCAACATCGCCAAGACGTAAATAAACAAAGTATTAAGGTTATATGGCAACAACACAGGAAGCCATCTTACCCATTATATAACTCCATTTTTGTGACTCGTATTATCATTTTAGAATCGACAATGGCTAGTCAAGTACGTCAGAATTTCCATGAGGACTGTGAGGCCGCCATTAATAAGTATATCAACACTGAACTCCATGCTAGCTATACATTTTTATCCATGGTGAGTGACCTTGTTATTATTTATTGTTTATTAGATATTTTACGGTACCATATTTATTTATTTTATTGTTTATTAATTATTTTACGGTGCCACGTTTATTTGTTATGCATTTATTTATTTTGTATTAGATATTTTACGGTGCCATATTTATTTTATTGTTTATTAATTATTTTACGGTGCCATATTTATTTTATTTTATTGTTTATTAGATATTTTACGGTGCCATATTTATTTTATTGTTTATTAAATATTTTACGGTGCCATATTTATTTTATTGTTTATTAAATATTTTACGGTGCCATATTTTTTTATTTATTGTTTATTAGATATTTTACGGTGCCATATTTATTTTATTGTTTATTAAATATTTTACGGTGCCATTTTTATTTATTTTATTGTTTATTGAATATTTTACGGTGCCATATTTATTTATTTTATTGTTTATTAAATATTTTACGGTGCCCCATTTATTTATTTTATTGTTTATTAAATATTTTACGGTGCCACATTTATTTATTTTATTGTTTATTAAATATTTTACGGTGCCATATTTATTTTATTTTTTATTAAATGTTTTACGGTACCACATTTATTTATTTTATTGTTTATTGAATATTTTACAGTGCCCCATTTATTTATTTTATTGTTTATTAAATATTTTACGGTGCCATATTTATTTTATTGTTTATTTAATATTTTACGGTGCCTCATTTATTTATAATGCATTTATTTATTGTTTATTAAATATTTTACGGTGCCACATTTATTTATTATGCATTTATTTATTCACTTGTTTTTTTTCTCTCTCATTTTAGGGTAAAAGTATAGAAGTAGTTCATTCATTATATTCATTACAAACATAATTAGCAAATTAGTCTGACCTAACCTGACCTAATCTAACCTAACCTAACCTAACCTGGACAAACTACCGGGACTTAACCTAACCGGTGTAAACTACCGGGACCTAACCGGTGTAAACTACCGGGACCTAACCTGGACAAACTACTGGGAAATAACCTGGACAAACTACTGGGAAATAACCTGGACAGACTACCGGGACCTAACCTGTACAAACTACTGGGAAATAACCTGTACAAACTACCGGGACCTAACCTGGACAAACTACCGGGATATAACCGGTGTAAACTATCATAAAGTGACCGGGGCAAATTCCCGGGACCTAACCGGATGTGGTAACACTGTGCGGTACTTCTGTAATAATACCCATTTTAGGCCAAATTTTACATTTTTAATAGACATAAAGGCATTTATTCAATATTATCAACACGTCAAAAATATAGGCCTAACTTTTTATGTCTTTATAGGCATTATGAAATTCGGATTTTATATTATTATTATTATAATTATTATTATTATAAGAGTTACGCATTCATTTGGCCAGGTTAGGTCCCGGTAGTTTGTCCAGGTTAGGTCCCGGTAGTTTGTCCAGGTTAGGTCCCGGTAGTTTGACCAGGTTAGGTCCCGGTAGTTTGTACAGGTTAGGTCCCGGTAGTCTGGGGCAGTCCAGGTCAGGTCAGGTTAGGTCAGGTCAGGTCAAGCTAATTCCCAAATGCCCCATTGGAATATGACCTATCTTGGAAATGGGTCAGGTCCAAGGGAAATACCAATATATGAAAATAATCTTAAATAGTATCATAATAATATATTTAAATTAGTTGGTAATGATGCTAGAAAAAAATATATACAGTATATGTTTCCAATTGTCATAAAAAAAATTTATTTTATTTATTTTTCAGAGTTATTTTGATCATAATGACTTGGCATAACAATGATTTTACTGTTTATTTATTTATTTATTTATATATATATATATATATATATATATATATATATTTATTTATTTATATATTTATTTATATATTTGCATACATTTATTTATACATTTATTTATTTATTTATATATATATATTTATTTATCTATATGATTATTTATTTATATATTTATTTATATATTTATTTATTTGTATATTTATCTATTTATATATTTATTTATTTATATATTTATTTATTTATTTCAGAGTTATTATTTTGACCGAGATGACGTAGCACTTCCCGGCCTTTGTAAATACTTGAAGACAATGAGTGACTCAGAATATAACAAGGCACATACATTAATGAAGGTTAGTGTAGTGTGTATTAATCTCTCTCTCTCTCTCAATATACAGTACCTTCTCTCTCTCCCTCATTTCCTCTCTCATTCTCTCTCTATCCCTCATTTCCTCCCTCTCTCTCTCTCTCTCTCTCAATATACAGTACTTTCTCTTTCTCTCTCAATATACAGTCCCTTCTCTCTCTCTCTATCCCTCATTTCCTCCCTCTCTCTCTCTCTCTCTTTCAATATACAGTACTTTCTCTATCCCTCATTTCCTCCCTCTCTCTCTCTCTCAATATACAGTACTTTCTCTCCCTCATTTCCTCTCTCTCTCTATCCCTCATTTCCTCCCTCTATCCCTCATTTCCTCTCTCTCTCTCTCTCTCTCAATATACAGTACCTTCTCTCTTTCACTCCCTCACTCTCTCTCTCTCTCATTTCCTCTCTCATTCTCTCTCTCTCTCTCTCTCAATATACAGTACTTTCTCTCTCTCTCAATATCCAGTACATTCTCTCTCTCTCTCTGTCTCTCTCTATCCCTCATTTCCTCTCTCTCTCTCTCTCTCAATATACAGTTCATTCTCTCTCCATCCCTCATTTCCTCTCTCTCTCTATCCCTCATTCTCTCTCTCTCTCTCACTCTCACTCACTCACTCTCTCACTCTCTCCCAATCTCGCCAGTATCAGAATGAGCGTGGTGGCCGCGTGGTCTTACAAAGCGTGGCGTGTCCAGCCCGTCAGGAATGGGGTGAGGCCGTCGACACACTACAAGCTTCACTAGACATCAAGAAACACGTCAATAAGGTGAGGAGGGACGGGGAGAAGGTGATGGAGAGGTGGGGAAGGAAAGGAGGGACAGGGAGAAGGTGATGGAAGGAAAGGAGGGACAGGGAGAAGGTGATGGAGAGGTGGGGAAGGTGATAGAAGGAAAGGAGGGACAGGGAGGTGATAAAGATGTGGGGAAGGAAAGGAGGGATAGGGAGAAGGTGATGGAGAGGTGGGGAAGGTGATAGAAGGAAAGGAGGGACAGGGAGAAGGTGATGGAAGGAAAGGAGGGACAGGGAGAAGGTGATAGAGAGGTGGCGAAGGAAATAGAAGGAAAGGAGGGACAGGGAGAAGGTGATAAAGAGGTGGGGAAGGTGATAGAGAGGTGGGGAGAAGGTGATGGAGAGGTGGGGAAGGAAAGGAGGGACAGGGAGAAGGTGATGGAGAGGTGGGGAAGGTGATAGAAGGAAAGGAAGGACAGGGAGAAGGTGATGGAGAGGTGGGGAAGGTGATAGAAGGAAAGGAGGGACAGGGAGAAGGTGATAGAAGGAAAGGAGGGACAGGGAGAAGGTGATTTAGAGGTGGAGAAGGAAAGGAGGGACAGGGAGAAGGTGATAGAAGGAAAGGAGGGACAGGCAGAAGGTGATAGAAGGAAAGGAGGGACAGGGAGAAGGTGATAAAGAGGTGGGGAAGGAAAGGAGGGACAGGGAGAAGGTGATAGAGAGGTGGGGAAGGTGAGGAGGGACAGAGAGAAGGTGATGGAGAGGTGGTGAAGGTGATAGAAGGTGAGGAGGGACAGGGAGAAGGTGATAGAGAGGTGGGGAAGGAAAGGAGGGACAGGGAGAAGGTGATGGAAGGAAAGGAGGGACAGGGAGAAGGTGATAGAAGGAAAGGAGGGACAGGGAGAAGGTGATAGAAGGAAAGGAGGGACAGGGAGAAGGTGATAGAAGGAAAGGAGGGACAGGGAGAAGGTGATGGAGAGGTGGGGAAGGAAAGGAGGGACAGGGAGAAGGTGATAGAAGGTGAGGAGGGACAGGGAGAAGGTGATTTAGAGGTGGGGAAGGTAAGGAGGGACAGGGAGGTGATGGAGAGGTGGGGAAGGTGATGGAAGGAAAGGAGGGACAGGGAGAAGGTGATATAACATAATCCAAGCTAACCTTACCCAGTGTAACATAACCCAACCCAACCTAACCTAGTATAACCTAACCCAATCCAAGCCAACCTAACCCAACCCGACCTAACCTAGTATATCATAACCCAACCCTAACCTAACCTAACCTAGTATAACATAACCCAACCCAAATCAAACCTAACCTAACCCAAATCAAACCTAGTGTAACATAACCCAACCCAAATCAAATCTAACCTAACCTAACCCAAATCAAACCTAGTATAACATAACCCAACCCAACCTAACCTAACCTAACCTAACCTAGTATAAGATAGCCCAACCAAACCTAACCTAACCTAGTATAAGATAATCTAACCTAACCTAATATCATAACCCAACCCAAACCTAACCTAACCTAACAACTTTTTTCAGGAAGTTTTAGACCTTCACACCATCACATCTGAGAGGAATGACGGCCATGCTACACACTTCATTGATGACAACCTGCTGGAGTTTCATGTTGACGGTATACAGGAGTTGGCTGACATGTTGACAAGACTTAGAAGGGCTGCTGGGGAGGACCAACTGGGGCTGTATGTGTTTGATAAAGAACTCCTGTAGTAGATGAGGTGGTAGGTGTAGGTGAGGTGGTCGAGTGGTAAGTGTTCGTAGTGGTTTGTGAGCATGCAAACGAAAGAGTGTTAGCCGTTTAAATGACTTCGGTTTGTAAGCACGCAAACGAAAGAATATTAGCCGTGTAAATGACTTCTGGGTGAATTATTTAATGAATTTGGTTTGTAAGCATGCAAACGAAAGAATGTTAGCTGTGTAAATGACTTCGGTTTGTAAGCACGCAAACGAAAGAATATTAGCCGTTTAAGTGACTTCGGTTTGTAAGCACGCAAACGAAAGAATATTAGCTATATAAATGACTTCTGGGTGAATTATTTAATGAATTTGGTGAGTAAACTATACAGTGATTATTATTATCTAACTGTTGGATAGATTTTTTGAATGTGGATACTCACCTTTTGGCTTACAAGTGTGGTTGGTTGGGAAGCTAACAAACCAATACCACTGTGGAATCGACCTATAATCTATAGGTTGGGCCTGAGAATATTTACTCTTCCGATGTGTGTGTGTGTGTGTGAGTGAGTGTGTGTGTGTGTGTGTGTGAGAGAGTGTGTGTGTGTGTGTGTGAGAGTGTGTGAGAGAGAGAGTGTGTGTGTGTGTGTGTGTGTGTGTGCGTGCGTGTGTGTGTGAGAGAGAGTGTGTGTGTGTGTGTGTGTGAGAGAGAGTGTGTGTGTGTGTGTGAGAGAGTGTGTGTGTGTGTGTGTGTGTGAGTGAATGTGTGTGTGTGTGAGAGAGTGTATGAGAGTGTGTGTGTGTGTATGTGAGAAAGAGAGAGAGAGAGTATTATTATATTAAACAGGTATACATATGTGTTGATGGGGTTTAATTACCTTCTCAGGAACCACACCACCCAGATTATACTTGTTAACCTCTAAATAATTAACTGTGTACAGAATATAATAAGAGTAACCTAAAATAGTGTTACCTAAATAAAACCAATAACAACATCAACAACTATCTTCATTTTACCACGAGTATTAAATAACTTATCCTTAACTCCGATATAACTAAATCCTAACAATATATTTCCTTGAGATTATACCGATTCAATTAACAAATAAATAATATGTACAGTCACAATCAAATATCCACCAACACTTTCCTTCCTTCCATCGTGTAAATAAATCAGTATCATATCAAAATTATAATCATACAACAACACCTTATGTCAACTCAACCCCCTCTATTATTATTATTATTATTATTATTATTATTATGAATTGCTGCAAAATTATACACGTGTTGTTCTTTATTACCAAGATTATTATTATTATTATCATTATTATTATTATTATGAGGTGGTGCAAAGTTATACACGTGTTGTTCTTTATTACCAAGATTATTATTATTATTATTATTATTATTATTATTATGAGGTGGTGCAAAGTTATACACGTGTTGTTCTTTATTACCAAGATTATTATTATTATTATTATTATTATTATGAGGTGGTGCAAAATTATACACGTGTTGTTCTTTATTACCAAGATATTTACTACGATGGAAGGAAAGTGTTGGTGGATATGTGATGGGGAAAATTTTAAAGAAATGATGGGTAAATATAAAAAGAAAACATGGGTAAATTTAGATACAAATGATAGGTAAATATTGTTAAGAAATTAACTTAAATTTTTTTTTTAGTAGAATGCGTCAAAATCGGATAATAATCATATTTTCTAATGGTTAATAGGATAAGAATATTCATTAATTTGATAGTTAATAGGATTATAATAATATTCATAATATTTTAGAAGATAATAGGATAATATTGATTATTTTCATAGCATAATAACATTGATAATTTTCATCGCATAATAATATTCATAATTTCAATAGCATAATAACACAATATTCATAATTTTCATAGGATAATAATATTGATAATTTTCATAGCAAGATAATATTGATAATTTTCATAGGATAATATTGATAATTTCAATATCAATAATAATCATAATTTTCATAGGATAATAATATTGATAATTTTCATAGGATAATAATAGTCATAATATCTTTTCATCTTTGTTAGCATAAATAACAAATTTGTACCGTCCAAGGCACATGGAAATAGCATATATAGAATTATCATATTTACATATTTACAATTATTATTATTATTATTATTATTATATGTTGGTGTGTGTGTTGTATGATGAGTCTCTGAATACAACACACGGTCATATGTATGTGTGTATGTGTATGTGTGTGTGTGTGTGTGTATGTATCTGTGTGTGTATCTGTATGTATCTGTGTGTTTGTATATGTGTGTGTATCTGTATGTGAGTGTGTGTGTGTGTATGTTTATGTGAGTGTGTATGTATGAGTGTGTGTGTGTATGTTTGTGTGAGTGTGTATGTATATTTGTTTCTGTGTATGTGTGTGCGTTTGTGTATGTGTGTGTGTATGTATATTTGTTTGTGTGTGTGTATGTATATTTGTTTGTGTGTGTGTATGTATATTTGTTTGTGTGCATGTATATTTGTTTCTGTGTATGTATGTATGTATGTTTCTATGTATGTATGTTTTTTTATACACACAATTTCAAAAGTGATAAATAATTAAATGATATTTTTTGGTTCATCTTGTCAGCATTATAATTAAAGTTTGCAAGGATAACAATTAGTATTATTATTTATACAAAAATATACAATCATGTAGTGTTATGAATTGTTTGTGTATTATGATGAATTTATTTGTGTATTATTAATTTGTTTGTATTATGAATTTATTTGTATTATTATGAATTTATTTGTATTATTATTATGAATTATTTGTGTATTGTGAATTTGTTTGTATTATTATGAATTTGTTTGTGTATTATGAATTTATTTGTATTATTATTATGAATTTATTTGTGTATTGTGAATTTATTTGTGTATTGTGAATTTATTTGTATTATTATGACTTTGTGTATTATTATGAATTTGTTTGTGTATTATTATTATGAATTTGTTTGTGTATTATTATGAATTTATCTGTATTATGTATTATTATTATTTGTTTGTATATTATGAATTTATTTGTATTATTATGAATTTATTTGTGTATTGTGAATTTATTTGTATTATTATGAATTTATTTGTGTATTATGATGAATTTATTTGTGTATTATTATTATTATGAATTTATTTGTGTATTATTATTATTATGAATTTATTTGTGTATTATTATTATTATGAATTTATTTGTGTATTATTATTATTATGAATTTAATTGTGTATTATTATTATGAATTTAATTGTGTATTATTATTATTATTATGAATTTGTTTGTGTATTATTATTATTATGAATTTGTGTATTATTATGAATTTATTTGTATTATTATGAATTTATTTGTGTATTGTGAATTTATTTGTGTATTATTATTATTATGAATTATTTTATGTATTATTATTA
>JAWQEG010003398.1:20000-25000 GCA_033782935.1 Petrolisthes cinctipes | reverse complement strand
GTGGATGATTTTTGAGATGATAAAGATGACGATTTTTGAGATGTGGATAATAAAGATGACGATTTTTTTTGAGACGTGGATGATAAAGTGGATGATTTTTGAGACGTGGATGATAAAGTGGATGATTTTTGAGATGTGGATGATAAAATAGATGACGTGGATGATGATTGTTGTCTGTGATGTGACGTGAGTGTGTTATTGTTATTATTATTATTATTGTTATTGTTGTTATTGTTTGGGCTACAACTAGGTAAGGACAGGGAGGAGGCTAATTCTAAGTGTGTTGTAGTTGTGGTTGTAGGTGTGTAATGTGTGTGTGTAGTTGTAGGTGTGTAGTGGGGAGGTGTAGGTGTGTAGTGGGGAGGTGTTGTTGTAGGTGTGTAATGGGGTGTGTGTGTAGTTGTAGGTGTGTAGTGGGGGGTATGTGTAGTTGTAGGTGTGTAGTGGGTGTGTGTGTAGTGGGGGGGTATAGTTGCAGGTGTGTAGTGGGGGGGAGTGGTAGGTGTGTAGTAGGGGGGTGTAGTCGTTGGGGCATATTGGGGGGGTGTAGTTGTTGGGGCATAAACAGGGGGCGTAGTCGTGGGGGCATAAACAGGGGGCGTAGTCGTGGGGGCATAAACGGGGGGAGTAGTAGTGGGGGCATAAACGGGGGGAGTAGTCGCGGGGGCATAGTGACTAAGTAAGGAGGAATAGGAAGGGGAGGGGGAGGGCGTGGGGGAAGACGGGGGCGGGGGGTACGGCAACCTCGTCGACGGGGGGGGCTGAGTGGTCGTAGGGGGGGTCGTAGTTCTATAATCTAGTGATGAATATAATAGATTAGTTGTTGTTGTTGTTGTTGATGTCGTTGTTGTTGTTGTTGTATTATGATCAGTTGTAGTTGTTGAATATATTGCAAATGGTGGTGGTGGTAATAATGTTGTAGTAGTAGTAGTTGTAGTATTATGATGATGATGTGGAGTGAGTGGAGTGAGTGGTGGTGGTGGTGGTGGTGGTTCGGTGGGTGAGGGAGGTACTTCACTGTCAGAGTCCACGTTGAGCGGTGGAATGGTGGGACTCGACTTCAGGAAGAACGCCATCTTCTCTCTGTCGGACAAACCAATAAATAATTTTAGACATTGAACCAGATTAAAAACAATTAAATCTCTCCAGCTTAAAACTGACTTGAACCAGATTAAAAACAATAACACCTCTCCAAATTAAAAACAATAAAACCTCTCCAACTTAAAAACAATAAAATAATTCCAGTCTAAAACTTCTCCAAATTAAAAACAATAAAAACCTCTCCAAATTAAAAACAGTAAAACCTCTCCAACCTAAAAGACTGACTTGAACCAAATTAAAAACAATAAAACCTAAAAAAAAAAAAAAAAAAAAAAAAAAAAAAAAAAAAAAAAAAAAAAAACCTCCGTATCCCAAGACGTACTTGAATGAGATTAAAAACAATAAAACGTCTGCAGATTAAGACGTACTTGAATGAGATTAAAAACAATAAAACCTCTCCAACCTAAAAGACTGACTTGAACCAAATTAAAAAAAATAAAACCTCTCTCTCTCAAAAAAAAAAAAAAAAAAAAAAAAAAAAAAAAAAAAAAAAAAAAAAAAAAAACAACTCTGTATCCTAAGACGTACTTGAATGAGACGACATCCGGCTGTCCCCTTGGTGTTTTGGAGTTGCGTAGTTTGTGTATTTCCCTGGACGTCTTCCTCAGCATCTTCTCCATCCGTCGGTCTTCAGGGGACTTGGCACCTCCTCCCTTAGTGGCCTGATTGGGGGGTGGGGGGGGGAGAGAAAAAGTATTGGTTAGGTTTAATTAAAGGGAACAACAGGGGCTGGGGGGGACTTGGCGAACAGGGGGTAGGGGGGACTTGGCGAACAGGGGGTAGAGGGGAGGGGGAGAGAGAGTATTGGTTAGGTTTAATTAAAGGGAACAACAGGGGGTAGGGGGGACTTGGTGAACAGGGGGTAGGGGGGGACTTGGTGAACAGGGGGTAGGGGGGACTTGGTGAACAGGGGGTAGGGGGGACTTGGTGAACAGGGGGTAGGGGGGACTTGGCGAACAGGGGGTAGGGGGGACTTGGCAAACAGGGGGTAGGGGGGACTTGGCAAACAGGGGGTAGGGGGGACTTGGTGAACAGGGGGTAGGGGGGACTTGGTGAACAGGGGGTAGGGGGGGACTTGGCGAACAGGGGGTAGGGGGGACTTGGTGAACAGGGGGTAGGGGGGGACTTGGCGAACAGGGGGTAGGGGGGACTTGGTGAACAGGGGGTAGGGGGGGACTTGGCGAACAGGGGGTAGGGGGGGACTTGGCGAACAGGGGGTAGGGGGGACTTGGCGAACAGGGGGTAGGGGGGGACTTGGTGAACAGGGGGTAGGGGGGGGACTTGGTGAACAGGGGGTAGGGGGGACTTGGCGAACAGGGGGTAGGGGGGACTTAATGGCCTGATTGATGGGGGGTAGAGAGAAAGTATTGGTTAGGTTTAAAACTAGTGTAATAATAATAATAATAATAATAATAAACTGATCAGTGTAATAATAATACCGATAATAATCTAACCCAGTGGTTCTCAAACTTTTCCAACTAACGGAACCCCTTTGCTTTTGCTGGTACTAGGAGGAACCCCCTATGACCCCCTCACCTCATATAAGTGGGACCCCCCTCGACACACACACACACACACACACACACATACATATGTAACTACCGGTATATAAAAGCATAGTTTAGCCTTTGATTCTTGTGTGACAGAGGTAGAGGAATGTGGTTCATACAGGTATTCTGTTACATCATTAGCTGTACTTGTCTGTTTAATACAATACCTACACTTAATATAATCAATACCATCACTATACTCAATATAATCAGTAAATGTATTATACTGACTAGTGGTAGTGCAGTGATTTCATTTTATCCATTAATGGTTAAATTTATATATAAATAAAACTAGACTTCCATCACAAATATATATATATATGCTTGACACGGAACCCTTGAAAGGACTTCACGGAACACTGGGGTTCCGCGGAACACAGTTTGAGAGCCACTGATCTAACCAATATAATAATAATAATAATAATAATAATACTAACCTGTGATAATACTGAAGTCATAGTGTTTTGATCAGTTAACCAATATGGAGGATCAGGTGAGTTCTTTACACCTTCTAGTTGAGTTTTAAGGCTTCGTAGTCCTTCCAGTTCGTCGTGTAGTTGACGCAGACGACGCTGTTGGGCCGCCAAGTCCAGCTCTAAGTCCAGTGAGGTCCGCCCGCCCTTCAGTCCTGTAGGGGGGGAGGAGGAGAGGGGGGTGAGTGGGGTTGAGTGTGTGGGGGGGGGGGTTGGTGTTGTGGTGGGGGGTGTTGGGGGTTGATTTGAGTGTGTGTGTGTGTGGGTTGGTGTTGATGGGGGTTGTGGGGGGGAGTGTGTTGTGGGGGGGTTGGTGGTTGTGGGGGGGGTTGGTGGTTGTGGGGGGGGGTTGGTTTGAGTGTGTGGGGGGGGTTTGTGGGGGGTGTTGTGGGGGGGGGTGTTGGGGGTTGATTTGAGTTGTGTGTGTGTGTGTGTGTGTGTGATGGGGGGGCTGATTTGTACATGTGTAGGGGGGGGGGGGGTGTTAGTGGGGGCTAATTTGTGTATGCGAGGGAGGAGGGGGGGGGGGGCGGGCTTACAAACCAAAAAAAAATCCCAACCCAACATATGACCCGCTTAATTAAAATTCCAAAACAACAATATCAACAACAACAACAACACCAACTTACCAGAAGACCCGGGTGACCTGGTGGAGAGTCTGAGTGACCCGCCGAGTCGACCTTTCCACCTGAGTGACCTCCGTTCGGCCGTGCCTCGTTGGAACGGAGCTCGGCGGTACATGGGAACACAACTGTCACTGTCACTACGATTCAACTGTCGGAGAATAATAATAATAATAATAATAATGATGATAATAATGATAATGATAATAATAATAATGATGATGATGATGATAATAATAATGATGATGATGATGATGATGATGATAATATAGTAATAATAATAATAATAATAATGATAATAATAGTAATAATAATAATAATAATAATAATGATGATGATGATAGAGTAATGATAATAATACAGTAATGATGATGATAATAATAATGATAATAATAGTAATAATAATGATAATGATGATAGAGTAATGATAATAATATAGTAATGATGATAATGATAATAATCCAGTAATGATAATAATAATAATGATAATAATAATAATGATAGAGTAATGATAATAATAATACAGTAGTGTAATGATAATAATAATAATACAGTAATAATGATAATAATAATAATGATAATGATGATGATAATGATAATAATGGTAGAGTAATGATAATAATAATAATAATAATGATAGAGTAATGATAATAATGATAATAATACAGTAATAATAATAATAATAATAATAATAATAATAACAGGTACAAATTAATACCATGAAAAGTGTGGATTAAAATGTATGTTTGAATGCATATAAACTTATTTGATATTATATTCTTTTGTAAAATGAGGAAGGAAGGAAATAGAAGGAAAGGAGGGACAGGGAGAAGGTGATAAAGAGGTGTGGAAGGAAAGGAGGGACAGGGAGAAGGTGATAAAGAGGTGGGGAAGGAAAGGAGGAACAGAGAGAAGGAAATAGAAGGAAAGGAGGGACAGAGAGAAGGTGATAAAGAGGTGGGGAAGGAAATAGAATGAAAGGAGGGACAGGGAGAATGTGATAAAGAGGTGGGGAAGGAAACAGAAGGAAAGGAGGTACAGGGAGAAGGTGATAAAGAGGTGGGGAAGGAAAGGAGGGACAGGGAGAAGGTGATAAAGAGGTGGGGAAGGAAATAGAATGAAAGGAGGGACAGGGAGAAGGTGATAAAGAGGTGGGGAAGGAAAGGAGGGACAGGGAGAAGGTGATAAAGAGGTGGGGAAGGAAAGGAGGGACAGGGAGAAGGTGATAGAAGGAAAGGAGGGACAGGGAGAAG
>JAWQEG010003398.1:0-15000 GCA_033782935.1 Petrolisthes cinctipes | reverse complement strand
GTTTCGTTGGTATCACTGACGGCCCAAACATTGACTTGTAGTGTCTTTGAGGGAAGTTTCCTTGGTGCTACAGGGAAGGTAAATGTTTCCCCAAAGGTTGGCCTCTCTGTGTTACTGTCTAGGTGTGTACAGCAGGTGAAGGTGGCAGTGCCCGCGGGGAACAGTTGCACCTTGACGCACCTGCAAAGAGACGAGGAATTTAGTTTAAAAAGACGAGAATTTTTTTAGGCACGGGACATTTTTTGTAACGCATTTGCATAAGACGAGAATTTTTTTTAGGGGACAATTTTTTTTTTTTTAACGCATTTGCAAAAGACGATGGAATTTTTTTAGGGGATAATTTTTTTTTTAATGTATCTGCAAAAGACGAGGGAATTATTTTAGGGCACGGGACATTTTTTTTAACGTATTTGCAAATTTTTTAAGGGAAGGTATATTTTTTTTTTTATGTATCTGCAAAAGACGAGAATTTTTTTAGGGGACGGAACATTTTTTTTAACGTATCTGCAAAAGACGAGGAAATTATTTTAGGGGACAGTACACATTTGATTTTCTTCATTTATTTCATTTTTAAAATTAATTGTTTAATTTATCTGTGCGTGTGTGTGTGTCTGCATGTGTGTGTGTGTCTCTCTGTGTGTGCGTGTCTTCGTATGTGTGTGTATGTATGTATATATGTGTGTGTGTCTGCATGTTTATATGTGTGTGTATCTGCATTAATATGTGTGTGTGTCTCTCTCTGTGTGTAGGTGTGTGTATATATAATAACAATAATTCCTACTCACACTTTACAACCTTCCTCTGTGTTGAGCATTGACAGGTTCCTGGCTCGCTCTACAACAACATTAAGTAAACTCTCTTGTCTACTATACCTGTAAAACATAATAAGAATAATAAGGATAAGGATAAGGATAATAATAATAATAATAATAATAATAATAATAATAATAATAATAATAATAAAAAATAAATATATAAAAATAATAATAAAAATAAAAATATTAATAGTAATATAATAATAATAATAATAATAATAATAATTAAAAAAAAAAATAAAAAAAAATAATAATAATAATAACAACAATAATAATAATAATAATAAAAAATAATAATAATAATAACAACAATAATAATAATAATAATAAAAAATAATAATAAAAATAATAATATTAATAGTAATATAATAATAATAATGACACAGTAATAAAAAAAAAAAAATAATAATAATTTCAACGATTTATGCAGAGCAAATCTCATAATTGTGTGAACCATTAAATATAATTATGTAACCGATAATTATGCAGTGTAAAAAAAAAAAAAAAATTATTCTTGCTAACCAAACAATAATATTAACTAAAGTAGGTTAGGTCTATATTGGTAATGACTATTTTGATTTTGTAACAATAAATAGTTTACTCATATGTATATATATTGGATACATAATTATATCATATGGGGCAAATTAGTGTAGATATAATTACCCCATTATACAATTTATTAAAAAAAAAAAAAAAAAAAAAAAAAAATAATAAAAAAAAAAAAAAAAAAAAAAAAAATAATAATAAAAAAAAAAAGTTAATTTGGCAATCTCTGTGTAGCCTAACATAATTTTTTTTATTTTTTTTATCGTGTGTGTATGTCATAACCTACGACCCAATAATTACTTTACTTCATATGAAAACATTTGATATTTAATTAATTTGCAACTAAAATCAATGTTAATCATCATAATTATTTATTTATTAAGATGCTGAATTCATGGTAAATTTTCCTAGTCAATTATATATATTATCTATATTTTTTTAGTCAATTATATATATTATCTATATTTTTTTTAGTCAATTATATATATTATCTATATTTTTTTAGTCAATTATATATATTATCTATATTTTTTTTAGTCAATTATATATATTATCTATATTTTTTTAGTCAATTATATATATTATCTATATTTTTTTAGTCAATTATATATATTATCTATATTTTTTTAGTCAATTATATATATTATCTATATTTTTTTGAGTATCGGAATCGCGCCTTTACCTAATAAAAAAAAAAAAACAGAGTAAAATTATATTGTCGTAAAAATATGTCGGCAAAAAATAAATGTACTGAACTAACTTAATTTTTAAAAAACATAGACTGTGAATATTGTGTATAAAGTATGGCAGTAAAAAATACATATATATATATTTATATTACTTAGTTAAATTATGTATATTTAAATTACTTGAATATATATAGTAGTTGTAAAAATAATAATAGTGTATTCATATATGTAACTTTAAATTACTTATGTATGGTTGTAAAAAATAAATAATAATAATAATATACTCATCATTAAATTACTTACGGTTGTAAAAAATAAATAATAATATTGTACTCATCTTTAAATTACTTATGGTTGTAAAAAATAAATAAAATAATACTATACTCATCTTTAAATTACTTATGGTTGTAAAAATAATAATACTATACGCATCTTTAAATTACTTATGGTTGTAAAAAATAAATAAAATAATACTATACTCATCTTTAAATTACTTATGGTTGTAAAAAATAAATAATAATAATGTACTCATCTTTAAATTACTTATGGTTGTAAAAAATAAATAATAATAATGTACTCATCTTTAAATTACTTATGGTTGTAAAAAATAAATAATAATAATATACTCATCTTTAAATTACTTATGGTTGTAAAAAAATAATAATAATAATATACTCATCTTTAAATTACTTATGGTTGTAAAAAAAATAAATACTATACGCATCTTTAAATTACTTATGGTTGTAAAAAAAATAATAATAATGTACTCATCTTTAAATTACTTATGGTTGTAAAAAAATAATATATAGTGTAGGCCTATTCATATTTGTATCTTTAAATTACTTATGGTTGTAAAAAATAAATAATAATAATAATAGTTTACTCACCTAATTTTAATTTGGACCTGCGGCGTTTCTGGCGGTGATGCCGAACCTTTGGGATAGGCTTCATAGACCCCAGAGTCCCCGGCTACCGACTCATCACTCACCGCCGCGGACATGGTCTGTAGGTTAGCATCGTCACCACCGCCACCAACACCCCCGACACCCCCGACACCTTCCTCTTCCAACTCGTATAACACGTCACTGTCTTCACACACACGTCCCAGTAGTACCCCCCCGCCGCCCCCGCCCCCACCGCTGACACTCGAGTTGTTCAAGTCGTACTCGGTCATTTCCTTGACTTGTTTATTTCCTAGGAGTGTAGTTGTGTCTAAATGTTTAGTTGTTGTTGTTAATTTAGTGACCATTGATGTTGTTTGGTTATAATTATTACTACTACTACTACTACTACTACCACCAGCAGCAGCAGCAGCAGCAGCATCGATAGTAGTAGTAGTAGTAGTAGTAGTACCGGTAGTAGTATTAGTATTTACTGGACTAAGACAAAGTTCAACCAGTCTATCCTGTACAGTATTAAGATCCACATTAGCCAAAGATCCGTTAACATTACAACTTCCTTCACCGGATATCAATAATTTCTGTGATCCGAGTGGGTCGTGTCCTGAGATGGGTTCACAGGCCGAGGTAGGCGGTGATAGTGATGATAGTGAGCTGCGTGGTGAGAGTGACAACATGGACTGTGAGAGTGCCCCTGAGTTGCCGCTACTCTCCTCCAGGGACCGCAGCTTCTCGGCGTACTGTCGGTCGGCCTCGGAGTTGGATTTGAGTAGGCGCTCGACTCGTTTCTGTAGTTCGCTCATGTTTAACGCCACGTGTTCACTCGATGAATATTGTTGACCGCCGTATATGTCGGTAAACGATAGACTCGATAGCGACCCCTTGCTGGATGTGGAGAGCGACCCTAGTGATGATGACGACGATACGGATAGTGTTGATGCCGAGAGTGACCGTAGCTGTGCCTCCAGACCCACCATGACCCTCACTGTGTCCCGTAGGCGGCACAGAAGGTCTTGGCGTTGTTCCTGAAGTGCCAGTCTCTCGGCCACTGCTTTGTTACTCACTTCAAGGGCCTTTGCCAAGTCACATTCCAACTCAATGATCTTGGCGTCCAATTCACAAATCTGGTAAAAGAATAACACATTTTTATTATTAATATGATGAAATAATAACAAAACAATTTTATTATGAAAAAATAATAACAAAACAATTATATTAATCTGATAAAATAATAACAATTTTATTATTAATATGATGAAATAATAACAAAACAATTTTATTATTAATATGATATAATAATGAAACAATTTTATTATTAATCTGATATAATAAACTCGTAAATCTATTAAAATAATAACACAATTTTATTATCAATATGATAAAATAATAACAAAACAATTTTATTATTATGAAAAAATAATAACAAAACAATTTTATTATTAATATGATGAAATAATAACAAAATTTTATTATTAATATGATATAATATGAAAACAATTTTATTATTATGATGATGAAATAATAACCAACTCACAAATCTATTAAAATAATAACAAAACAATTTTATTGTTAATATGACAAAATAATAACAAAAACAAATTATTTTTAATGATAAAATAATAACAAAACAATTTTATTATTATTCTAAAATTATAACAACACAATTATATTAATCTGATAAAATAATGATACAATTTTATTATTAATCTGATATAATAATAATAACACAATTTTAATATTAATCTGACAACACACACACATACAAACACACATACACACAAACACACACACACACACAGGCTAACATCCAACCCACATAGGCTATCTGATAAATTAATAAGCAATTTTAATACTGTATTAATCTGACAATACACACACACATACACACACACTGGAGTATCCCCCCCCAAAAAAAAAAAACACACACACACTGGAGTATCCCCCCAAACCAAACACACACATACACACAAATAAACAAACACACACAAATAAACACACACACACACATACACACATACACACACACACAAATAAACAAACACACACATACACAAACACACAAACAAACACACACATACACAAACACACAAACAAATAAACACACACACACACACACAAACACACAAACAAACACACACACATACCTGTAGAGGATCATGTGAATAAGACCTCACACTTCTAAACTCCCGTAGTAGGTTTTCCTTCTCCTGTATGAGTATGACGCGGTCTCGGTCACCCTGGAGGTCTTCGGGGGACAGTCTCTCCTCCAGTTCGGCCAGGTCGTGTTGTAGTCCCTTCAGCGTGCCCTTGGCCGAGTCGTACTCCAGTTTTAGCCTCGTCAGTTCGGCCAGACGCGCTCCCAACGGCATTCCCTGCGTTGGAAAAATATATTGCATATTATATTTGAAAATTATATAAAAAAATATATTCCCTATTATATTTGTTTTAATATATCCAAAAAAATATATTACCTATTATATTTGAAAATTATATAAAAAAAAATATATTACCGATTATATTTGAAAACTATATCCAAAAAAATATATTCCCTATTATATTTGTTTTAATATATCCAAAAAAATATATTCCCTATTATATTTGTATTACTATATCAAAAAAAATATATTACCGATTATAATTGGATACTATATCCAAAAAAATATATTACCCATTATATTTGAAAACTATATCCAAAAAAATATATTCCCTATTATATTTGAAAACTATATCCCAAAAAATATATTCCCTATTATATTTGTATTATTATATCAAAAAACATATACACACACACCTCACACACACAAACACACACACACACACACACCTCTCTATCTCTCACACAAACACACACACACATACCTCTCTCTATCTCACACACAAACACACACAAACACACATACCTCTCCACAGAAATCGGTCTGAGATGCAGTGCTGTGTTTCTCTGCCGCCGCCTTTTCAATATTAGCTTCAATGGCCTGTGTCGTCTCAGCTGATATAATGTCTTCCCTCAGGACAGTTAGTGACTTAATGAGTTCTGCCTTCTCCTTCTCCCCGGCCCTAAGTGATTCCTCGATGTTTCTCAGTTGGGCTACGATTGCTTGGGCTTCCTCGACGCTGTAACCTGTTGTCAGTCCGCTCAACTTCTCCTGTACCCTGGAGGTGGAAATAATGTGTCGTTAGTTTTGTATCCTCGATAATCCTCGACGCTGTAACCTGTTGTTAGGCCGCTCAACTTTTCCTGTACCCTGGAGGTGGAAATAATATGTCGTTAGTTTTGTATCCAATTTAACGGGATATTTTTCGACGCTGTAACCTAATTAAAGGGGTAATTCTCAACGCTGTAACCTAATTAAAGGGTTAATTCTCAACGCTGTAACCTAATTAAAGGGTTAATTCTCAACGCTGTAACCTAATTAAAGGGTTAATCCTTGAAGCTGTAACCTAATTAAAGGGGTAATTCTCAACGCTGTAACCTAATTAATGGGGTAATTTTTGACGCTGTAACGTAATTAATGGGGTAATTATCAATGCTGTAACCTAATTAATGGGGTAATTTTTGACGCTGTAACCTGTTCTTAGACCGCTCAACTTCTTTTGTACCCTAGAGGTGAAAATAGTATGTCGTTAGCTTTGTAACCATAATAATGTTGTCTGTGTGTATGTACTGTGTGTGTGTTTGTATGTCTGTTTCTGTGTTTGTTGACAATTGGGGTTTAACGGCATTCATAAAATCAACATTAGGTTCGTTAATCTTCGCCGTGATACTGTGCGAGTGTCTGCGAGTTGACAATTAGGGTTTAATGGCATTTATAAATCAACATTACACTCACTACTTATTGCCGTGAATCGTACCGTAACTTACTATAATAATAAAATCAACATTAGACTCGCTACCTCTTGCCGTGAATTGTAACTTACTGTAATCATGAAATCAACATTAGACTCGCTACTCTTTACCGTGAATTGTACCTCTGTGTTGACAATTAGGGTTTAACTGTAATCATAAAATCAACATTAGGCTCGCTACTCTTTGCTGTGAATAATAACAACTGTGTATAATTTAATTTAATATATACATACTGTGCCAGTGTTAACAATTAATTAGAGTTTAACAGCATTCATAAAATCAACATTAGACACGTTACCCTTCCCTGTGAATAATAACAACTATGTATAACTTAATATATACACATACTGTGCCAGTGTTGACAATTAATTAGAGTTTAACAGCACTCATAAATCAACATTAGACTCGCTACTTATTGCAGTGAATCGTACCGTAACTTACTATAATAATAAAATCAACATTAGACTCGCTACCCTTCCCTGTGAATAATAACAACTGTGTATAATTTAATTTAATATATACATACTGTGCCAGTGTTAACAATTAATTAGAGTTTAACGGCATTCATAAAATCAACATTAGACACGTTACCCTTCCCTCTGAATAATAACAACTGTATATAATTTAACATATACATACTGTGCCAGTGTCTGCATGCCTGCCTCTGTGTTGACAATTAATTAGAGTTTAACAGCATTCATAAAATCAACATTAGACTCGTTACCCTTCCCTGTGAATAATAACAACTGTGTATAACTTAATATATACATACTATAACTTAACATATACATACTGTGCCAGTGTCTGCATGCCTGCCTCTGTGTTGACAATTAATTAGAGTTTAACAGCATTCATAAAATCAACATTAGACACGTTACCCTTCGCCGAGAATAATAACAACTGTGTATAATTTAACATATATATACATACTGTGCCAGTGTCTGCATGCCTGCCTCTGTGTTGGCCACCTCGTGTTTAATCTGGTGTAGTTCGCGTTTGAGTCGACCCACGCGGTTCCTGGCCATTACTACATCCGTCTTCAGCAGGTCGGGGTCCCATCGGCTTGTGCTGCTTCCTCCAGAACTTACTGCCCGAGAGAGAGAGAGAGAGAGTGAGTGAGAGAATTGGGGGAGAGTGAGAGAGAGATTGAGAGACAGAGAGAAGTGGGGGGGTGGGATTGAGAGGTGAAGTGGGAGGGGGGATTGAGAGAGAAGTGGGAGAGAGAGATGATGAGAGAGAAGGAAAGGAGGGACAGGGAGGTGATAGAAGGAAAAGAGGGACAGAGAGAAGGATATAGAAGGAAAGGAGAGACAGTAAACACAAAAGAAATAGAAGGAAAGGAGGGACAAAGAGAAGGAAATAAATGACAGACAAAGAAAATGGAAGGAAAGGATAAACCAACATAAAATAGAAGGAAAGAGAGAAATAAATGACAAAGAAAACAGAAGGAAATAAAAATAAATAAATGACAGACAAAGAAAAAAGAAGGAAAGGAGACAGAGAAGGAAAATAAAATAAATAAATTACCAATGAAGAAAAGAGAATGAAAGAGAGAAAGAAAGGATAAACCAACATAAAATAGAAGGAAAGGATATAAAGCAACATAAAATAGAAGGAAAGAGAGAAGGAAATTAATGACAGAGAAAGAAAATAGAAGGAAATAAATGACAGAGAAAGAAAATAGAAGGAAAGAGAGAAAGAAAGGACGATAAACGAACATAAAATAGAAGGAAAGAGAGAAGGAAACAGAATGACAAACAAAGAAAAAAGAAGGAAACAAAAATAAATAATGACAAAGAAAATAGAAGGAAATAAAGGACAAACCAACATAAAATAGGACAGAGAGAATGAATTAAAGGAAACAAAAATAAAATAAATGAGACAAATAAAATAGAATGAAAGAATATAAATCAACATAAAATAGAAGGAAATAAATGACAGACCAAAATAAATAGAAGGAAACAAAAATAAATAAATGACAGACAAAGAAAAATGAAGGAAAGGACAAATCAAAATAAAATAGAAAGGAAAGAATCTAAATCAACATACACACACCCAATTGAACTCACATGAAGACCTTGAACTGAACAGATTGGTGAGTGTGGTACTGAGGTGTTGATATTGATCCTGTGCGAATGCTAGCCGTTGAGCCTAACCATATATATAACCTAACCTAACCTAACCTAACTAAATGTAACCTAACCTAACCTAACCTAACCAAACCAAATGTAACCTAACCTAACCTAACCTAACCAAACCAAACTAACCAAACTAAACGTAACCAAACTAAATGTAACCTAACCTAACCACATATTATAACCTAACCAAACCAAACCTAACCTAACCTAACCTAACCTAACCAAAATAAAATAGAAGGAAAGAGACAAGGAAAGGAAAATAGAAGGAAAGAGCGAAGGAAAGGACGATAAAGCAAAATAAAACAGAAGGAAAGGACAAACAAAAATAGAAGGAAAGGACAAAATAAAATAGAAGGAAAGGACAAAGCAAAATAAAACAGAAAAAAACGATATAACCCAACAACAAAACACACCCAATTGAACTCACATGAAGACCTTGAACTGAATAAATTGGTGAGTGTGGTACTGAGGGAGAAATAAATGACAGACAAAGAAAATAGAAGGAAAGGAAGGACAGGGAGAAGGAAACAGAAGGATAAATCAAAATAAAATAGAAGGAAAGGAAGGAAAGAGAGAAGGAAACAGAAGGAAATAAATAACAGAGAAGGAAAGGAATAAAAGTAAACACAAAATAAATAGAAGGAAAGGAAAATAGAAGGAAAGAGAGATGGAAACAGAATGAAAAACAAATAAAACAGATGAAAATAGAAGGAAAGAATCTAAATCAACAAAACACACCCAATTGAACTCACATGAAGACCTTGAACTGAACAGATTGGTGAGTGTGGTACTGAGGGAGAAATAAATGACAGAGAAATAAAATAGAAGGAAAGAGAGAAGGAAAGGAAGGAAATAAATGACAAGATAAAGAAAATAGAAGGAAAGAGAGAAGGAAACAGAACGAAATTAATGACAGAGAAAATAGAAAGAAAGAGACAAGGAAAGGAAAATAGAAGGAAAGAGAGAAGGAAACAGAAGGAAACATCAAAATAAAACAGAAGGAAAGGACAAATCAAAATAAAATAGAAAGAAACGATATAACCCAACAACACACTCCCAATTGAACTCACATGAAGACCTTGAACTGAATAGATTGGTGAGTGTAGTACTGAGGGAGAAATAAATGAGACAAAGAAAATAGAAGGAAAGAGAGAAGGAAAGGAAAATAGAAGGAAAGGAAGGACAGGGAGAAGGAAAATAGAAGGAAAGAGAAGGAAATAAATGACAAGAGAAAGAAAGGAAGGACAGAGAGAAGGAAACAGAATGACAGACCAAGAAAATAGAAGGAAAGAGACAAGGAAAGGAAAATAGAAGGAAAGAGAGAAAGAAAGGACGATAAACGAACATAAAATAAAAGGAAAGAGAGAAGGAAAGGACGATAAAGCAAAATAAAATAGAAGGAAAGAATCTAAATCAACAAAACACACCCAATTGAACTCACATGAAGACCTTGAACTGAACAGATTGGTGAGTGTAGTACTGAGGGAGAAATAAATGACAGAAATAAAATAGAAGGAAAGGAGGGACAGGAAGAAGGAAAGAATCTAAATCAACAACAAAATAGAAGGAAAGAGAGAAGGAAATAAATGACAAGAGAAAGAAAATAGAAGGAAAGAGACAAGGAAAGGAAAATAGAAGGAAAGAGAGAAGGAAAGGATATAAACAAACATAAAATAGAAGGAAAGGACAAAATAAAATAGAAGGAAAGAGACAAGGAAAGGAAAATAGAAGGAAAGAGAGAAGGAAACAGAAGGAAACATCAAAATAAAACAGAAGGAAAGGACAAAGCAAAATAAAACAGAAAAAAACGATATAACCCAACAACAAAACACACCCAATTGAACTCACATGAAGACCTTGAACTGAATAAATTGGTGAGTGTGGTACTGAGGTGTTGATATTGATCCTGTGCGAGTGCTAGCCGTTGAGCCTTGACCTGCATGATGTCCTGTTTGGCTGTCAGGTCGTTCTGGGCCAGACACAGGTACTCGGACAGCATCGCCTCCTGTACCTGACGCCATGCTAGCCGCGGGTCTTCAATCTGGTTTTGTTCTGTAAAGTTCGTGTCCGGGTTTTAATTTACGGGTTTAATTTATTTCACGGGTTTAATTTATTTAAAGGTTTTATTATATTATGTGATTTATTGATATTGAAGCTGTGTTATAAAGAGAGTGTGTGTGTGTGTGTGTGTGTGTGTGTGTGTGTGTGTGTGTGTGTGTGTGTGTGTGTGTGTGTGTGTGTGTGTGTTTTAATTCACGGGTTTTAATTTAAAGTTGGTGTGTGTGTGTTTTATTTCACGGGTTTAATTTTAGTGTGTGTGTGTGTGTGTGTGTGTGTGTGTGTGTGTTTGTTTTAATTCACGGGTTTTAATTTAAAGTTTTATATTATTGTGATTTATTGAGGCTGTGTTATAAAGAGAGAGAGAGAGAGTGTGTTGGTGTGTGAATGTGTGTTTTATTTCACGGGTCTAATTTAAAGTTGGTGTGTGTTTTATTTCTAATTTATTTAAAGGTTTTATATATTAATTAAGTGATTTATTTATGCTGTGTGTGTGTGTGTGTTTTATTTCAAGGGTTAAATTTAAGGTTTTATAATATTATGTAATTTATTTAGGCTGTGTTATAAAGAGAGAGAGAGAGAGTGTATGTATGTGTGTGTGTGTTGGTGTGTGTTTTATTTCAAGGGTTTATTTAAGGTTTTATATTATTACGTGATTTATTGAGGCTGTGTTATAAAGAGAGAAAGAGAGAGAGAGAGACTGTATGTATATGTTTGTGTGTTGGTGTGTGTTTTATTTCACGGGTTCTAATTTAAAGTTGGTGTGTGTGTTTTATTTCTAATTTAAAGGTTTTATTATATTATTATGTGATTTATTATTGAGTGTGTGTGTGTGTGTGTGTGTGTGTGTGTTCCCAGGCTTGTGTTATTCATTACCATACACACTAAGTGATTTACTAAACCTGTGTTAAAACGAAATAATAATAATAATAATAACGTGATGAATTTTTTTGTTAAAAGATAATAATAATAATAATAATAATAATAATAATAATAATGTGATCAATTTTTTTTAAAGGATATAATAATAATAATAATAATGTGATCAATTTTTTTTGTTAAAAGGATATAATAATAATAATGTGATTAATTTTTTTTGTTAAAAGAATATAATAATAATAATAATAATAATAATGTGATCATTTTTTTTTTTTGTTAAAAGGATATAATAATAATAATAATGTGCTCAATTTTTTTTGTTAAAAGGATGTAATAATAATAATGTGATCAATTTAATCATCTTAATATCCATATAATAATACTATATATAATAATAATAATAATGTGATCAATTTAATCATCTTAATATCGCGGTAATAATACATACTATAATTATTCTTTAAGAGTGTTATAATTCAACTTACTATTAAGATGATCAACATAATATTAATATATATACATACTATAATTATTCTTTAAGAGTATCATAATCAAACTAACTATTAAGATTCATAATAATCAACTTACTATTAAGATGATCGACATAATATTAATATATATACTATAATTATTCTTTAAGAGTATCATAATAATCAACTAACTATTAAGAGTATCATAATAATTAACTAACTATTAAGATATTAAGATAATCAACATAATATTAATATATATACTATAATTATTCTTTAAGAGTATCATAATATTCAACTAACTATTAAGATTCATAATAATTAAACTTACTATTAAAATATATACTATAATTATTCTTTAAGAGTGTCATAATAATCAACATAATATTAATATATATACATACTATAATTATTCTTTAAGAGTGTCATAATAATCAACTAACTATTAAAATTCATAATTAACTTACTATTAAGATGATCAACATAATATATTCCAATCTGACTATCCAAACATTCTTCCCATCCATACGGCAACTCGTGCCCAACACAATCGGCAAACGTCTGCGCTTTTGTGTAACTGAAAAGAAGATTAAGTTGTTTTTTAATAAGTTATATATAAGTGGATTAGTAATAAAGTGATGTTTTAATAAGTTATATGTAAGTAGTGTAGTAATAAAGTTGTTTTTTAATAAGTTGTATAAATAGTAATATGTATTTTGTATAACTGAAATAAAATAGATAAAGTTGTTTTTAATAAGTTATTATAAATAATAAAAACATATTGCGTATAATTGTAAAAAAATAAGTTGTTTTTAATAGAGTTATATATAAGTGGTTTAGTAATAAAGTGATTTTTTAATAAGTTATATAAATAGTAATAATGTATTTTCGTATAAGTGAAAAAAAAAAAGATAAGTTGTTTTTTAATAAGTTGTATAATAATAAAAACGTATTTCTTATAACTGAAAATAATAAGATAAAGTGGTTTGTAATTAGTTATATAAATACAGTAATAAAAATGTATTGTGTATAACTGAAAGAATATAAAGTGGTTTGTAATTACTGTAGTTATATTAATACATACATACATACATACATATACATACATACATACATACATACATACATACATACATACATACATACATACACACACATATACATACATACATACTTACATACATACATACACACACACACATACATACATACATACACATACACATAGACACATACATACATATACATACATACATATACATACATACATACATACATACATACCCACACACACACATACATACATACCCACACACACACATACATACATACCCACACACATACATACATACACAGATACACACACACATACATAGATACATACATACATACACAATACATATATACATACATACACACACAATACATATATACATATACATACACACACATACATAGATACACACACATACATAGACACACACATATATACATACATACACACACACACATACACACACACACACCTATATAGAAGGAGCTTGTTTGTTTTGTGGCATGGTCAGGAGGAATCAGAAGCCTCCAAACACACACACACATACACACACACAAGGAATCAGAAGCCTCCAAACACACACACACACACACACACACAAGGAATTAGAAGCCTCCAAACACACACACACACACACACACACAAAATCAGAAGCTTCCAAACACACACACACACACACACACACAAGGAATCAGAAGCCTCCAAACACACACACACACACACAAAAAATCAGAAGCTTCCACACACACACACACACACACAAGGAATCAGAAGCCTCCAAACACACACACACAGACACCTATATTGAAAGACCATTATTTTTGTTAATTTATTTTTATTTCCTGGCATATTTTGGAGGAATTAAAACACTCCAATATAACAAAATAATTCCTAAAAAACTATATCCAAGCAAAAAGATATAATTATTTTTGCATTTTTTTTTTCTATTCAACGCAAAAAAGATATAATTATTTTTTCATTATTTTTTTTTCTCTATTCAAAGCAAAAAAGATATAATTATTTTTGCATTATTTTTTCTATTCAAGCAACAAAAAAGATATAATTATTTTTGCATTATTTTTTTCTATTCCAAGCAACAAAAAAGATATAATTATTTTTGCATTATTTTTGTTAATTTATTTTTGTTTCCTGACATTCCAAGCAAAAAATAGATATAATTATTTTTGCATAATTTTTTGTTCATGCGTGTTTGTTTTGTGTGTGTTTGTTTTGTGTGTGTTTGTTTTGTGTGTGTTTGTTTGTTTTGTGTGTGTTTGTTTTGTGTGTGTTTGTTTTGTGTGTGTGTGTTTTGTGTGTGTGTGTTTTGTGTGTGTGTGTTTTATGTGTGTTTGTTTTGTATATATGTGTGTGTGTTTTATGTGTGTTTGTTTTGTATATATGTGTGTGTGTTTTATGTGTGTGTGTTTTGTGTGTGTGTGTTTGTTTTGTGTGTGTTTGTTTTATGTCAAACTTTGGAGGAATTAAAACACTGCAACAAAGATATGATATAATTATTTTTACATTATTTTTGTTCATGTGTGTTTGTTTTGTGTGTGTGTTTGTTTTGTGTCATATTTTGGAGGAATTAAAACACTCAAATAT
>JAWQEG010003397.1:15000-113437 GCA_033782935.1 Petrolisthes cinctipes | reverse complement strand
GTGAGTAATTAAAGTGATTGTGAGTATTGGTGTAAAGTGAGTATTAAAGCGAGTGTGAGAAATGGCGTAGAGCGAGTAGGGGTATCTGGCGTAAAGTGAGTGTGAGTATCTAGTGTAAAGCAAATGTAAGTGATTCTATAGATATCTTACGTCAGTCAACCTTTTATCTGGCCAAGCTTGACTCAAGAGGCGGATGTAGTGTGTGTGTGTGTGTGTGTGTGTGTGTGTGTGTGTGTGCAAATATAGGGATGATAAAAAAAGTAAGAGAGAGAAAGAGAGAGAAATGATGAGAAGGAAGAGGATAAAACGTCCCTTCCTTTACTCTCCTCGTCAGCCTCCACTCTCCTATATAACCTGTTCCTCATATCATTATTAATATTTTATTCACATGATTTATCTGTGATTCTATTTACCAATTACCATCAACTATCTCAAACTGTGTGTCTCATCTACCCACTGCCATTATTATTTCATTACACTTACTTGCTATAGTAGTATATCTGCTCAACATATTTTCATTACTGACAAGGCTTATTTAATCATAGTAGGTATTCTTTTTTTCTTTTATCTATACTATCAACAGATAATTACAATGGATAGCCTTTTCTACAATTAATCGTTATCATCTATCATCTAGGTTTGTTTAATTCAGCCCACTCTCACTCATTATAAGCCACTATAAACAATATTCCATTCAGTTCTCCCTCAACCCTTCTCTGCCACACTTCTTAACCTTTGAGTCTATTAATAATTCACTTCACAGAATCCAACTCTTGTCTTTCATTACTCACGTTTCCTGGAGCCAAAGTCAAAGTCACGAGTTTTCCCTTCGTTTTATCTATTCAGTTTTTCATAACATTTTCATTCATTCATGGGGTCAACTTTTACTACGTCACTATCATTTACACACCTCCTCCCTCCTTTAATTTAAGTTTTTCCATCATCCACATTTCCATGCTTTTGTTTCCTTACGGTACGTTGCTTCATTATAATCACACCTCAACCATATTGTTCATCTTCCATTGTCAGGTTAATTCCACTTCAACTTACCATTGCCGGTTCTCTTCCAGTTTTCACCATTCATCATACATCCTCTCCTTTTCCTCCTCCTCCCTCCTACTAACCTCATCCATCACATATCTTCCCCTCTTCCTTTACTCCTTTCATTATCCTCTTGCTTCTGAACAATAATCATACAGTCCCTCCTCCCTTCCCCCTTGCCACATCTCCCTTGGACAGTGCCCGATGCCAAGTCAACTATTAGCCCACTTGGCAGTGTAGTTTGGCACTGAGACCTAACACAGGGGTCCCAACATCACTGCTGCCACACCTCAACACTTCTACATCACTGCCACACCTCAAAACATCTGCCACTTCTTTCACATCATTGGCACCTACTCCTTCTCCTCCGCCTCTTCCTTCCAAGTACTAATAATAAAGATTACTTCACCTTACACACACACACACACACACACACACCGGTTTCACCACTAAAACCACTCCAAACTATAATCAGTCATTGGACTTTCATCTTCTTCACACCCTCATAAGTTACATTCAGAATAATCTTGTAGCCTCTTTATTAAGAGTTAAACCACTCTACCCTTTTATAAATACATCGTTCCACTTACATTTTTTTCTTAACGTTAAAAGAATTTCACAACCTCATAACTCTTCTTTCACACCCTTCCACCTCCATCTACATAATGCAAGTCCGTATATCATTTCATTCAATATTTTTCCCCTCACCCTTCATCCCATTACTCTTCGGCAAAGGTCTGGCCACACAGTCACAAGGTCACCTATACAATCATTCCTTGTCTGCCTCCAATGCATTTTTATTCCATTTCTGTTTCGCTGTTTTTCTTTTCCTCAGATATATCCTCCACATAAACATATTTCTCCATCAGACTTCCGTATACTTCACATAGACACAATGTCACCATCATCGCCATCATTCATTCACTTTTACAGTTAAGATTCCCTACTCCCCTGTACCACTTAATTAATCATCTCCCTGGCACCTAAGACACACCTTCACACTAATGCTTGCAATGCACGCACTCATGCAAACACGCAAACACACATATATACATAAAGAAACTTCCATCCATTTTAACTCAAAACTTTTCACTTTAAATCTCTCCCAGTGAAGACGAAAATTAATCCAATTGAGATTCTGATCGCAAAAAAATAAACTGAGAAGACTTGAGTGCCGTATAATCTCCACTTTCCTCCTATCAGTTAATTGTGATACTCTACAAGTCATTTTCACCATCTTCCTTGGGACACTTTCAACGGGACACTTTCTCTGCAAGAATGTGGCAGTTTTTCTGGCATGTGACACTTTCAATGGGCCGGTTGACAATAGTTACGTGTCACACTTACGAAAGCCGTGATAAATTTATACTGCCTGCTTGTTGCCTACTTGTAATTAAAGAAAAGAGAGGGTAAAGACGGAAGAAATAAGAGAATTATACGATACAAATGATAAGAGATATTAATATATAGAGATAAGAGTTGCCATATAAATATATATATACAGAGAGAGAGAGAGAGAGAGAGAGAGAGAGAGAGAGAGAGAGAGAGAGAGAGAGAGAGAGAGAGAGAGAGAGAGAGAGAGAGAGAGAGAGAAGAGTGAAGGAAGGAAAGTAGGAAAGGGAAGCGAGTAAAAGATGAAGAGTAGGAAATGAAATACAGGGATGGAGAAAGAGGAGGAAAGAGGGAAGGGAGGAAAAAAGCACAATACGCAAAGTGAAAAAACAAAGAAGAGGAAGTTAGAAAGAAAATGAGGGGTATTAAACACAAGAGGAAGGAATATCGGAAAGTGGAGGAGAAGGTGAAATTAGAGTGTTAAATAAAAGGAAGGAACAAGAGGAGGAATGGAGTTGCGGGTAAAAAGGAGAGAACATCTGAGGAACAAGAAATGAGGAAAGGTCAATGATGTTGTGAAGGATAAGAAAGGCAAGTGAGAAATTTGGTAGTCCTATGAGTTGCAACTAACTATTAATACATAATTCACAAACCTTGCAATACAAACGAGGTGTATATACAAGCGCTAAAACTTAAGAATATGTTATTTAAACCGAAGTTGATTATTCTTCTCACTATTTCCCTACTCGTATGTTTCCTCTCGTTACACTGCCCATGGTAAGAGCAATGATTCTGCAGGCATTTGCCTTGTGATCACGTTGCTTTAAAACGCTGACTGGATAATAAGATTTATAGACCTAAATGTTTTTTAGTTTTGTGAAAAGACGAAGGTGGTGCATCTTCAGCATAATTTGTTTCACTCTCACGGGATTGAAATATGTGCAATATACCATTCTTCTAATAATTTCTGATTATCGAAAATAACAGAAACAAGAAAGAATACTGTGCTACAGAACGTTCAGTTGTATAAATTTTCACATTGACTGAAACCCTGTTCCCTCAGGAAGTTCCCTTAAAGACTGACCAAGGCAGAACTTTGCAACTCCTACTTCTCATTTGACAAGGATTTTATGAAGGCCTGCCTAGTACTGTATACCCCAAAGAGGGTATTCACTCTCTACCTGAAGAAAACCCCTCAGATGAGAGTCTGTGTAGCAGTGTAATGAATCTGTTGTATTGGGATGAAGGCATTCTTGGGTAGATCCTAGATATACAGTTGGTAGAGGTAATATTTCTATGGATGTGTGTGTGTTGTGTAACTGGGACTGGCCTGATACTCCAGTTATAGGTGACAGAAAGAATATCAACCATAAGCAACCAAGGTCTGGGTGAGTTATAATTATGAATCCAATCAATTCCTTGAATCTCTCTACACCTTGGCAGCAATACCACTCTGGGCGGGACTATCTACTCTAGACTACAGTACCTAAGAATTTTCCTTCCCTCCACTTCTCATTTTCCTCAGCACCTTCCTTCCTTTCTCTTCCTTCCTCATCTGTTTTCTCCCTGTCATTGTTATCATATTCTTTCTCTACCTTGCCATGTTTTCCCTCTTCTCTTTTCACTTCCATTTTCTATCCCACCCATCTTTCTCCCTGCCTCCTCCTCTTTTTAATACCTTCTCTTGCCCTTCCTCTTTACCCCATTTCCTTTCATGTCGTAACTCCTTCCTAATCCAATTTTATCCTGCTCCCCTCCCTTCAGTTCTTTCCTTCTCCCCTCCTTATCCGCCCTCCACCACTCCTCCCTTCCAAGTGTAAACAGTGGTGGGGGAGGGGAAGGGGATGGCATTGTTGTGGTCTGTCTGGTGTCACTGTTTCCTCTCTCTCTCTCTCTCTCTCTCTCTCTCTCTCTCTCTCTCTCTCTCTCTCTCTCTCTCTCTCTCTCTCTCTCTCTCTCACACAGGCCGTCTGGTATGGTTTTTAAAATGGTGTAGGATAAAATCAGCACAATTTCATTATGTCAATAACAAACCATCTCGCCTCGTTACTCACCCACCGGTCATCGTAATAAATGTCACATTAATGAGGAAGTTTTTTTCCATATTTCATCTGACGAACAACTATTTTATTAACTAAAAGCATTTTAGTTTTGCATTATGCATATAAAATATGTAAAATTACTTCATATGATTTGGAATACCTATTTTTAATAAAAACTAGCATTGTACCAAATATAAAGATTGTCAATACTGCCGTTCCATTCCTAGAGACAGGAGTTCCAACCCGTCCTTCTACTGTCCATATAGGGATGGATCCAAAACTTTTTTGGGAGACTGAACATACATCCTGCACTCTAAGGCATACAGAGATACGCAAACTGTTGCTAAGTAACAGGCTTTGATACAACAATCACAAACATATTCATTTATAACACCCCCCCCCCAACACAAACACACACACCCACACACTGTATAAAACGGCACTCACGCAGTCACACACATTTATACACACACACACAGAGTGGACCGGTGCCAGCTGTCATACCATTGCGCCTGCTGACTGACCTCTACACCTGTCTCCTGTATATTCCAAACAGCAAGAATGTGAATCTGAATTTGTACAATCATATATGAAGTGCGCCAGGTATACATGAAAGAGTATTATGTTTCACACGGTTTATATTCAACACTGGTGATAAAGGGACAGGAGATACTCATAATTTTTTACAATTGATTGCACACCTGTTCTATGTGTATTCAAGCAGAAGTAAATAGCCAGGGTATAACTTTATATACACAGCACTACGCTTTCAAACAGGCTCGTGAGAAAAAAAAATATATAAAAATCCTTGAGGAAGATAATTATTGTGATTTTATCGACTACGATATTTGTTATGACTTGGAACCTTGTTATTTTTCCAGGTGGTAAATCCGATGAAAGAATTATTTCAAACTGGAAAGAGGCTTCTGATTCCCGCTGTTCCTGCAACACCTTTGTTTTAAACATATGAATTAAAACTTTAAGATAATCTCCACAGGTCTGGCTTGACCAATGTTTCAGGGGAAGTTTCGAGTCCACTTCCTCTATAACGTACTATTTACCAACCTTTTCCTCTAGTCTCTTCATCTACCCGGTACAAATGAAGTAGCAAACCTGACTTTTTGATTTGGGAACTATATCATCTGGCTTGCATAAAATAATAAACGAAGTCACCTTGCAAAAAGACTTAATCATCTTTATGCCAATACCCCTATAAATTATACATATAATAAGGTGTGTGTTGACTCAGTACCACCGATTATCTTTTGTTATGACGGAGAGAAGGTAATTTGAAGAAAGGGAAAGGATGAAGCGAAGAGAGAAGGGAGAAGATGGAGAAGACGAGTGGAATAAGAGAGAGAAGAGAGGGGTGGGTAAAGGCAGGAAGTAAGATTGCGAGAAATTGGGAGACGGTAGAGTAGCATTCTTTCACTTCCTTCCTACATTCCTCTCTCCTTCCTCTTCCCTCTTCTTCCCTCCAACACCTTCCCCTCTTTTTCATAATAATATCCCATCTTCACCCATGCATTTTGATCCTCCTTTCCTGTATCTCTCCCTCTCCGTCTCGCATCCCTCTCTACCTCACATGTTGCCTCCCTACATATAAAATTATCAACTTTCTACATTTCATTTCTTTGTCTCCTCCAACTCATCTTCTTCTCCCTTACTTGAATCCATTTATCATTTCTTCCTTCTTCGCATATTTCCTCGTGTTACCAATCAACTTTCTCCACTTCTTTTCATCATACCTTTCTTCCTACACTTCCCATCCATTTTTTTATCTTCCACACAGGAATACTAACATGCTTCTTTCCTCATTCCCCCACAACCCCATCCTGTCTCTCCTCTCCACCTTCCCCACCACTGCCTCAGTAGCCATCACCTTCTCAGCCACCATTACGACCGGTTCTAAGAATGATGGATTCTGTGAAATCTGTTTATGTTCTCCCCACCAACCTCATATATACCACACTCACAATATACAACATACACATGCACACCAAGCCCTGCATTCCAAACAATAAACTTTTTACCCACATGTTCTGTATCAACTACAAACTCACATCCCTGTTAGTTTAATAATAGTTATAATTTACTGAAGCTATAGGTAAATGTTGTCTTGTCATGCTTATATACAAGATAATTGACCTACATCAGTTGTGTTTAATTGAATTTGCATACATTATACCCTTTTCAGAAAGAGCCTATGCTGTTTCCAAATACCTCAAGAATGCGCTGTCTCCATATATATGTACGGAGTAGTTAGAGTATAATTCTCTCTCTCTCTCTCTCTCTCTCTCTCTCTCTCTCTCTCTCTCTCTCTCTCTCTCTCTCTCTCTCTCTCTACTCCTTAACACATGCACACATGTATAGTACACAAAGGCACGCCGTCACATGCCAACATACCACCATCAAACGACAACGACCAACCGCCAGGAAATCACACACACACACACACACACACACACACACACACACACACACACACACACATACACACACATGCCAGTACATTTCAGACAATCCTGCTCGATGGATTCTTGGCTTGATAGTCGAGAAAAACTATCATGGGGTGGGGGGTGGTGCGTGGGGTTGAGGACAGAAAATTGTGGGGGTGAAGGTTGACTGTGAAGTTTAATGAATGTGATGTTCAATTTTTTCATGACCACCTTCCTTGCACCCTCTTCTTCTGCCACAGCCTTTCATATTCTCCTTTATCTTTGTTTTTTCACACTAAACCTCTTCCACTTCTTCGATCCCCAACCTCATAAGCCTACACCTTCCTCAGCAAAGCAGAAACCAGAATATAATAAACTGAAGCTTTAGCCAGAAAGAACTGCATGGTTGGCACTGACCTCAGGTTCACGGCACAGGTGAAATGCATAGCCTACGTGCCACCGACACACACACACACACACACACACACACACACACACACACACACACACACACACACACACATAATATGAACCATGCACATTACATGTAAACATATAAGCACACATATGTAAATCATTGTCATCAGTCCATGTCACTACAGGATACACTGCAGGATAAACACCTTTTCTAATACTTTCATATTCTGTCTGCTATTAATCAATTAAATGTGAAATTTAGTATCTCATCTCTCGACCTGTATGTCTGTCTGACGAATAGCATATATTTTCTCCTATCATCTATGTTGTTCCGAATGTTCTGCTACAAATAATAGTTATGAGTTCTAGCTTATGCATATCAAGAAATTAATGCTTTCTTTCTAGGCTGCTTGATTACATATTAATAGCCTCATCTTTCGTCTCCTTCCTGCTAAACTCATTGCAGTCTCCGTATGACTTCCACACAAGCACTTAAATATATATGTATGTCTACGAGCACATGATAGTATTCTACATCCACAGGAGCATGAGAGCAAGACACTTTATTGTTTATCCAACTAAAACCACTCACATAACAGATAACCTATTAATAAAAAGGCGAGTTTTCGAGGTACATCTGGTCATATTTGATAAATGTATACGGTGTTCTTGTACACATATGTTTTGGTTTTAAGATGCCATAGCCTACTCATTGTCTCGTTCACTCAAGTTGTTAGCAGTTTGCAAGACATCAAATAGTTGTTAATAGCTTGAGGCATGTATGGAGATCAAACATGACGTCCTATCAATATTCTTCTTTATGGGGAGATAAGGCCATGGAAAATAATAATGAAAATGTAATACTAAAAGTCTATATTATGATAAACAGTGAGAAATACTACTTCTTACTCTCTCTTAGTCATCGGCCAATCCCCATCTCTTGCCTCTTCCTCACGTGTGTGTGTGTGTGTGTGTGTGTGTGTGTTACTACTAGTTTCTTTTAGTCTGTCGTACCCGGATGCACTGTAGTATTTAAATCTACCTTTCCTCACTCCACTGCTACAACCCATCCCAACCCTACCACCATTCTCCTACTCCCAACTCATAGCACTCCCCACCCACCACCTCTCCCAGTCTTTCCTCCACCCCTCACCCAGCCACTCACCCATCTACAACCTGCCTCTCACTTATTTAGTTTCCTCACCTTTTACCTCTACCACACCCCTTTCTTTGCATGCATATATAGGCCCCATTAAAGAACACATGATGCTATTTTCAAATCGGAGTGTGCGAATTCCTCCAAACTAAGATATAAAATAGACTTAAAGATAAAAAATTGTGGTAGGAAATTTCATAAGTATTAGATAGTGTTTCTCCCAATCCATACATACATCCTGAGGCAAGGCTTTCATGCAGGGTGGGTTCAGGTTAAGAAAGAGGAAGGTTTGAACTTTAGAATTGGTTTGGTGCCACAGTAGGTCAAATTCAGGGGGATAGTACAAATGCAGTGTTGGTCAATCTGGAGCAACTGATTCATCTAAACTATTTCAAGCAACAGACCACCATTATTTTTGTTAATATGCATGGTCCCATTTCCTAGCATACTTTGGAGGAATCAAGGCACTCCAATGTATGTACTAAAAGAGTATTACCCAGAAGGTCTATGCGTCTCCCTTAGCGTTCGCCCGTCAGAGTGAATTAGGGGCTGACAATTGGAAGTTTAAAAGTATGTGTTCCCTGTCGCTCGTCTGTCAGGTCAGGGTGAGTTAAAGGCTGACACTAGGAATGCTTTAAAGTACGTTCCCCTAATTCAGATATGTTAAGGAGACTGAATTCCGTACAACATCTACGCCCGTCAGGTTAGATTTTACATGTGGCTGATGGTAGGAGGTAAATTACATAACAAAAGGAGGCCATATACTGCGGATATTACTAACTCCTTCTCAGAACTTTGTCACGAAACAGAATCCCTTAATTATTGTAAGTGCTGTTGTGTGGATAGTGTGAAGGAATAAGCAGCCTCCAATTCCCAAACAAACTTACGCCCACATGAAGGGGTGTGTCTCACGTTCGTCAGGTGGCTTTAATTAAGTGGGCACGGTAATCTGTTATGGGCGAACTGGAAAGCAATTGGCGCCCCACAAACTAAGCTATAAAATTGTTCCTATAGCTGCTCGAAAACTGAGGTACAGTTGCCAGCACTTATAACAAACAGGTACAGTCAGCGTTGTCAGTCCTCTTCTCCTGTACCAGTTATAAGTGCTGGCAATTGTACCTGTATTCTGATTCCTGGCATAGTTTGGAAGCATCAACAGTAGTCTATAGCTCCAATTCTTTCCAACGCACCGCCCCCTTAGACTAACCCTGAGGTACATAAGTATACTGGCACAAAGACTCCCGAGGTATTTGTTGGTCACGGTAGACGCCATCTTGAAGGCCGGGTAACGGATGGCCAAGGGGGACAGGAAGAGGTCTGATAAGAGAGGGAGTGAAGGGAGAGGGACACAGAAAAGAGAGAACGAAGAAAAGTGAGGAATGGAAAGAAGGAGATGAGAGGAAAGGGGACTGTGAGCTATATTGAGTAAAGGCAGTGAAGAGGGAAGGTAATTTTTTTTCCCGTCTCCCTAGTGTTGTCTCTCTTCCCTGACAACCTTCAGAGTCACGTGACGGAACGCTGTCTGGGTTTATACCTTCCGTAGTGGCCGGGAGAGGGAAGAGTGAAGAGGGCAAGGAGAGGATGGGAAGAGGGGGACAGGGAAGAAAATGAAGAGGGGCTATACCGGTACCTCTCCTTAATTCCCCTTCCACTACCAGATACACTTTTCTTCTCCTCTTTCTAATTCATCTTCCCAAATGTCTATCACATCTCTCACTCATCACAATGTGACGTGAAGGTCGCATAATCACACATCCCATCCTCTCATCCTCATTTCAGTTATCTAAATTTGCTCCCTAGCTCTCTTTCAGTTTCTCAAATTTCTCCTCTTCCTTTTCATTCATGTTTCTCTTTTAAAAATCTATTCCCAGTTGTTTCCTTTGCCTCTCTCTCTCTTTCTATTTGCTCGACTAATTTTCTCAATTCAGTTATCTTCTATCCCTGTCTTCCCATTTTCCTCTACAGTAAATTTCCTCCTCCTAGTTATAACTTTTACCTTACACATATTGCACTCCCCTTGATCTTCTGCCCTCTTCCCTTTCCTTTCCTTGGTAGCCTGTCACTACACACACTTTCTTCGCCAGTTTTACCTCCTTCCTTTCATTCATGCTATTCCTTTCCTTTCCCTCCTCGGTGTATACCTTCTTTCATTCATTATCTCGTCTTCCCTTCCTTCCCTTTCCTCGGTTGTCTCTCACTGTACACACTATCATCCCCAGTTTTACCTCTTTCCTTTCATTCATGCTATTCCTTCCCTTTCCTTTCTCGGTGTATACCCTCTTTCATTCATTATCTGGTTTTCCCTTCCTTCCCTTTCCTCAGTTGTCTGTCACTGTACACATTTTCTTTGCCAGTTCTACCTGCTTCCTTTCATTCACGCTCTTCCTTCCCCTTCTCTCCTCGACGTATACCTTCTTTCATTTCATTATCTGGTTTTCCCTCCCTCATCTTTCCTCGGTTGTCTGTTACTGTAAGCACTTTCTTTGCCAGTTCTTCCTGCTTCCTTTCATTCACGCTATTCCTTCCCCTTCTCTCCTCGGTTGCCTTTTTTCATTTCATTATCTGCACTCCTCCCTCTGCCCAGCCTGGCACCATGCAAGCTAAGGGTGAACGACCGTCAGAGGGCACCGACTTGGAACTGGCTAGATAAACTATTGAGCCAGGTGAGCGGATCCCAAAGCGGGTATTACATCAACACGTATTCCTATGTCTTCCGGTCAAACTTCATTCGTCCACCAGTTGTTTGCATTGGTAATATAGGACACCAGTGAGTCTAGACGGTGCAGGTGCAAGGGAAACTATAGACAGGTGACGAGGAATGGAGGGAGAAGGAAAGCATTTCATTGTAGTAACTACTTAACTGACAAACTCTCGCTTATGACAGACACACTTTCATTGCATCTTATTTTGTGCCTCATTTACTAACATTTTCTTAAGGACCCTGTGATCGCGTATGAAAATTGGAGGCTTCTGATTCCTCCTGACCATGCCACGAAACAAGCTCCTTCCGTATAGGTGGTGTTTCGTGGTAATATTTGAAGGACTCATTTACCCCCAATTTTCTGACTACATCACAGGGTCCCTTAACCTGCATTAGGCATATGATTACAAGGTTATATCTTTACCAAGCCCTCTTCTTGATCTTCAATATTTCGGACCTGACAGTGTAAATTTTGAAGGGAAAAAACGCATGTGTGGCTTTGTTTATACACACACTGGCACATACAAGTACATAGAATAAACAGCCAGGAATGAGATACCTTTTTTGTCAGAGCTTAGAACTGGACGGGTGCTGGAAAGTGTACAACATGTTTTTATCTTGGGTATCGAATTTTACACTAAGGATTATTTATTATTCAGATATTCAGCCACCGCGTACTACAAAGACCAGACTGTGAACTGTGATGTAAAGGATAGTTATAATTTGCACTGGTATAATTCTTTGAAACAATACACTGCTTCAAAAATCAAATTATAACGTTCTGAGGTAAAAGTTGGTAGAAAGCCTCATATCCAAGAGTGAGGTTCATGGGTAAAGACTTGATAATGTCATAAATTTAATAGGTAACCTTGCCAACATGTTTATAAATACTCAACGCTACTGCATCGCATGCCAAAAGATTATATAATATCAAGATCAGAAATAAATGGTCAATAATACCATACAAATAGGGAAATTGATTAAAGCTCATCAATTTCAAGTGGGTCATTAACCTCATATAGAAATACAGTGTTTTCTCTATGGAGGAAAATTCGTCTGGTGTTAGCCTGAGTAAAATCAGTAAAACATTTTCCTGTACTTTAATATTTCTTTAAGGAAAAAAAATTGTAAAGATTTTTTTTTTAAGAGTGGAGGTGACGCCTTTGTTATTTTAAACTTAATAAATGAACACTTTAGTAAATATTTAAATAGCATCCATATATCACATAGGACTTACATCATCTACCAAGAGAGGGAAAATTATAGATCATTAATTTTGTGAGGAAGAGGGAGGAATGACACGGGAAACTCGCGATGATTCATGGCTCCTATGACTGTGACAGCTGATAAGATTATAATACAGACGGGACATTTTGGGATGGAAGGTCAACGATGCACAACCTTTTACACTTGTAAAGGTCATATAAATAAGGATAAAAAGGCTTTGAACAATAATAAAAAAGGATAAAAAGGCTCTGAACAATCTTAAAAAATTATAAAAAGGCTTTGAACAGTGATAAAAAAGAATAAAAAGGCTCTGAACATAAAAAAAGATAAAAAGGCTCTGAACAATCATATATAAGGATAAAAAGGCTCTGAACAATCATAAAAAAGGATAAAAAGGCTCTGAACAATCATATAAATAAGGATAAAAAGGCTCTGAACAATCATAAAAAAACTTGAGTGAATTCTTCAAGCGTCTGGTTACAAGTATTTCAGCAATGAACCACAATATTCGTTTTATGTTTGTGTATTTGTTTTGTTTTTTATGTGTGGTGTGTGTGTGTGTGTGTATTTGAGGTGTTTTAGGTGTTTGTGTGTTTTTGGTGTGTGTGTGTGTGTGTGTTATCTATTTTTTCTTTTGTGTGTGTGTGTGTTTTTGTGTGTGTGTGTGTGTGTGTGGGTGTGTGTGTGTGTATTGCTGAGGCGAATGAAACCCGTCATCAGCCACACCCCACCACCCCATTCCCATCTCCACACAACCACATTAACGCCATCCCTATTTTCATCACCTCCACTTCAACACCCATCACCTGCCCCCTCTCCCCTCCTTTTCACTTCTCCCTACCTGTTCTCCCTCCTTACCCCTTTCTACCTCTCACCTTTAGCTAATATTACCTCCCTTCCTTCCTTCCTTCTTTGCTTTCCTCCTTTTCACCCCTCCCTACCTGTTCTCCCTCTTTACCCCTTTCTACCTCTCACCTTTAGCTAATATTCCCTCCCTTCCTTCCTTCCTTCCTTCTTTGCTTCCCACCTTTGCTTACTCCATGCTGTCACTTCCTCCTTATGCTCTCTTCCTTCCTATCTTCCCTTTTCTGATCCTCTTCTTTCCTCCTCCTCCTCCTCCTCCTCTCCCCAACCAACGCCTCCAGCTTCCTTGCCAACTAACCAGCCAGACGCCACGACCCCACCCATACACATTACCCCACCCACCCCACTCCACCCGAATCTCCTCCTCCTCCTCTTCTTCCTCATGCCTCATCACGCAACCCCCATGCACCTAACCCACCCCTTCCTCACACCACAACCCAACCCCACTCATCCTACCTTCCTCTCTATACAGCTACAACTCACTCCATGCTCGGATCACTGCCCCTTACACACACACACACACTCACACACACACACACACACATTCGAAGAGAGAGAGAGAGAGAGAGAGAGAGAGAGAGAGAGAGAGAGAGAGAGAGAGAGAGAGAGGTGAGGGTACAGATATTAGCGGGCAGGTGTGTTGATATACAAGTGTGGACCACATGTGAGAGGGACACGCCTGGAGAATATACGGTGAGGAAAGTGTTAACGACAGTGCCACGGGAAGTACCAAAGGGAGTGTTGGAGACAGTGATAAGAGGAGAGGCAGGGACAGTAATCTATATGCAGTGACAGGGAAAGTGACGTATAGAGCTAGAAAGATCAAAAAGGAAAAGTTTAAGGGACGGAAGGGGACTGTGAAACGATTTGGAACGAATGGAGGCACTACTATTGTGTGTATGTGTGTGCGTGTGTGTGTGTGAGAGAGAGAGAGAGAGAGAGAGAGAGAGAGAGAGAGAGAGAGAGAGAGAGAGAGAGAGAGAGAGAAAAAAATAAAACACAATACGAAAGCGCGAGTGATGGTGCCATAATATACATAAGACGGAACATACAGAAACACTGTGGCCGAGTTCAACACACGAAAATTAATACCAGCTGCAGTGACGAGGATATAGAGTCCCAACATTAGGGTAATTTTTTCTATTGTAGCACATATGAAATCAAGGGTGGTTTACAGTGCACATTTATGATGATGTTTCCGACCGCTAGAAAAAAAATGGCAATTATAATTTCAGATTGAGCATAATTGCGAAAATGAGCTTGAGTTAAAAGTTAGACCTAATAATCAATGCCAACTTGAGCATTGGTGACACGATAAGCAGTAGTAATAAGCAGAATATCGGTGCCAGGTTCAGAATTTTTGGCAAGATTGAGCAGCAGTGCTAGACTGGGCAGCAGTGTCAGACAGTTGACATTACGCAGTGCCACAGAGGCTGGGAATAGATGTCAGTGTTTACCTTGCCTGCACCTGTGTACATACCTGCCTGCCCCTACCGCACCTTGCCTCTGCCGCAACTAGCCCCCACCTGCCACACACTTCCCTATTACAGAATGGCTAAGGGTGGTTTGTAGTAGCATGCTTACAACAAATCATGCACTATCAAACCCGAATACATTCTGCTACACTTTGACTAACAGACAGTATAACACCACATTGACCCAGTCTAATCTTTTCCAACTTACCACACCCAAATAAAACTGAACTTTCGTGTAGTTACCACATTGTCACAATCTACTCTCTAAATACTGACACTCAGCAATATAAAAAACAACTCCCTCATAGTACTACTGTATTTGTGGTAGGCTACACATCATAACACACCCTTTACAGTATAATATATACCCAGTCCAGTACTCATAGTACCACTGCCACACTTCAAGGGGCTGTGATATAGGGCCTATAAAGTGTCGACGAATTGGAGGCTACTGATTCCTTCGAATTGTACAACATAACATCACCTTTCCTGGGGGAGCCTGTTATACATGACACATATTGGAGGAGTTAGTGAACTTCGATTCGTTGGAAATATAACAGATTCTCCGCCAACTCATTCTTGACCTCTCTTACTATAACCTATATGACCCAGACACACCTTACCTAAGCTCTTCTGACTTAGCACAGGAATCCACACCCTACCTCACTTAGTCATAACCCAACACTACGAGTATTAACATGGCTAAACCTAACCAAAGTTGGCCTCTCCTGACGTACCACACCTTCCCTGGTATGCTAAGAGCTGTACCTGACACCCCATTGGACAGCTCCACTACATTCCTGTCTTGTCTATCTGTCTGTCTGTCTCTCTGTTTGTTTGATATGCTGCTTGCATCTACCTGTCTGTCTGCTTGTCTATCTGGCAATACCTAATTATACACCCCCTATCTATCTATCCATTTATCTATCTATCTAATTAACTATCTTTCTCTTTTTCTCTGGTTTCCTCCCCACCTGTCTCAATATTTCTGGTCCCTCCCTATGTGGTAATAATATGGGGAAGGCAAAGCAACAGGCAGGCATGAACAGGTGGGATGATGGAAGAAATATATAGTAAGAGAGGAGGAAAAAAGAAACACGGAGAGAGAGAGAGAGAGAGAGAGAGAGAGAGAGAGAGAGAGAGAGAGAGAGAGAGAGAGAGAGAGAGAGAGAGAGAGAGAGAGAGAGAGAGAGAGAGAGAGAGAGAGAGAGAGAGAGAGAGAGAGAGAGAGAGAGAGAGAGAGAGAGAGAGAGAGAGAGAGAGAGAGAGCACCACCTCAGGCACCCTTAAAAAAGAAGAGAAGACAGAAAAAAAAAATGCCACTATATCGAAGTTTGAATAGTATAACGTAAATATTTAGCAATGTTGACCATCCTCCGTGTAAACTTGGTAGGGAGGGAGGAGGCTGAACACTAGCTGAGGGGGAGGGAGAGTAGGGGAGGATTATAGATAGATAGCTGTGGGTGTATCCGGATTATGTAATAGTAGTCAATCACACTTAGGTTAATCAAAGTTGGTGTCAGCAGCAGTATAGTTTTAGTGGTGGCAATAGTGGTGTTAATGATGATGTCAGTGGTGGTATTAGTAGTGTCAGTGGTGACTGTCAAAGGTAGTAGTAGTAGTAACTGTGGTGACAGTGTTGGTGATGGTGATGACAGTGTTGGTGTTTGTGGTGGTGGTGACAGTAGTGATGTCAACAGTAGGAGCAAGTGTTGGTGATGGTGATGACAGAGATGGTGTTGGTGTTTGTGGTGGTGGTGACAGTTGTGATGTCAACAGTAGGAGCAAGTGTGGTGACAGTGTTGGTGATGGGGTGGTGACAGTGTTGGTGTTTGTGGTGGTGGTGACAGTAGTGATGTCAACGGTAGGAGCAAGTGTTGGTGGAGATGTTGGTGTTTGTGTTGTTGGTGGTGACAGTAGTGATGTCAACGGGTGGTGGTGGTGGTGGTGGTGGTAGTGGCAGTAGTATAGTGGTGGCAGCGGCCGGGGACGTGAGGTATTCTGGTCCTCACGTCGTCTCTCACCAAAATAAACAGTGGTACAACTACCCCCACCCCCAACCAACCCCCTGCCTTCGCTGCTGCCCCCTGCCAGCTCTCCCTGCTCTCCTCACACTTCCCCCCTACAACTCTCCCCACACTGTCCTCATCTGCTCTCTCCACACTTTCCCCCTTCATTTATCTCCCACACTATACACCTATATCCTTTTCCCACACTGCAAGCCTCTGCATTTCCCACATTATCCCCTGTGCTCTTCCCACATAATTTCCCACACTAAACCCATCTCCTCTACCCCACACTGCCTGCCACGTCCCACAGTGCCTCCCTCTGCTCTTCCCACACTACACACTCCTTCCCTCTTTACCCACTCTTCCGCTTCCCCTTTCCTCCTTCTGTTGGTTTCTTCCCCCTTCCCACAACCCCACACCTTGTCTCTCTCCTTGTCACCTGCCTCACCTCAATGCCCTTCTACCTCACCTATAGGCTATCCACGTCATTACTCGTTCAACCCTTGCCTCACCTTCCACTTTCTCTCTCTCTCTCTTGTCCCATCCAACCTTCCTCACTCCCCCTATATACCTCTCACCCTAATATATCTCTGCCCCTTTCCCTCTATGTCAAATACTCATATTTTTTACCATTCTCGCTGTATTTAGATGCCGTATTTACACCTCTTATAGTTGTCTCGAGGTCTATAGTGAATTAAATTTATAGCGCCTCTCTCTCTCTCTCTCTCTCTCTCTCTCTCTCTCTCTCTCTCTCTCTCTCTCTCTCTCTCTCTAAAAGAAGTCCTATGTGTGCATAATACAGTATGAAAGCTGTGACATGTGTTGAAAAGCAATGACACACTTAAAATGTTTGGTAAATAGTAATTCGTTCTTCAAGAGGTGCATGCATAATTATTTATAGTACATTTTAAGTGTGTCATTGCTTTTCAACACATGTCAAGTTTATAGCAACACAGCAACATGAATATGATGATAAAGATATATCAGCCATAAACAACTGGGAATAGCACATGTCATCCATAAAGTCAAGCATATGGTACGGCGAAACAAACTTCTTGTCGCGTAAATATTAATCAAATTAAACTTTAAATCAACCAGGATTCTTTCTCTATTTACTGGACACAGTATCATAAATAAAATATAAATAAATAAATAAATATATATATATATATATATATATATATATATATATATATATATATATATATATATATATATATATCTTTCAGAGACCGCAGTGATATCACTGACCATTTTTACTTCAAGTGTTGTACAGGTTGATGGATCACATAATTTTTAATACCGTTCAGTTAAGTTAAGTTTCATTAGCTTTAGTAATTAGGATATAGATCATTCTGACAGGGTACTTACTTGAGATGTACAGTACATACGTACACATGTACTGCATGTTCTCCCACATATATGAAAAAAATGTAAAAACAGTCTGTTGGTGGAAACTGGCTACATATGACTCAAACTGGTCACGTGTCGTCAAGATGCAACGTGTTATTATTTGTTTATATAAAACAAAAAAGTTAGTACTTACTGAGTATGTGGATATCTTAGTGGCTTCAGAATAATCCGGTTTACATCCGTTGGTAAAATAACCCGGAGGAGGGATTGTTTTTATCAACAGCACAACATATTAACTCCTTGACACAGCACTTCAAACCTTTACCCACATCACTGTTCTTGTAACTAAACACATTATATATTTCTGTACTCTTGATGGTTGAGTGTGACAGCAGTGACACCGTTTGTCAATTCTGATCACTTGTAAGATAAATAAACATACCTATGTGATGTCACTATGGATCATTCATATACACAACACACTCATGTATCTTTTATGGACGATATTAATTTCTTTGGGTATAATTCTTCACCTGTTGCTTGTGTTGTCATATCATGTATTAACACTTTATATGTTGCACTTTTCTGTATTTATAAGACAATTCTGATGTTTGAAAATCTTTCTTTCGGTTTCAACAGTTATAATTCTTAATTGTTTTCTCCTCTATAATGTAGATCTAATCAGGAATACTTACTCACTTTCCTGTTTACATAATATTTTTCAATTACACTAATGTCACTTGCGTAGTTTAATTATCTAACCTTTTCATGTATTCACTTTTCCACTCAGCATAATTATCTATACTTGTGATTCAACCCATCAATCTGCTGACTCCGTAATATACAGCAGCTATGGAAGCGTATAATATATACACTGAATGCAAGACCATGCAACACAAATGTTCAATGTTTCCATCTTTCTGGGGATATTTCTTATGTGGAAGTCAGAATATTCACAATTTTTACTTTAAAAAATTACAATGAATATAATTAAAGCTACTTGGGTAGAATAAACATCATTTGTTTATATATTCATTTCGAAGAAACAAGTCGTAGAGATCAAATATTGTTGCCTAAAGTCTTCTCGTTCGACCTGGCAGAACTGAGACAGGTTTCAAGTAACTTTAAAAGTTAATCACTGCCACAAATGTATAACATCTCTGACTCCACAGTTAGTTGAATCTGTAAGATAAAAGAATAATAGTAATAATAATAATAATGAAGGTATTAGGATCCAGGTTCAATATTATCATGATCACGAAAGGGCAACCTGATTATTAATGTATTTTTACCGTCACTTCCACATTCTCCTACCATACAGTCTTAGCAGCCTAATATGTCAGATGTGTTTACGTTATGACAATAGTCATGACTTCTTACGGCATACAGTCATATGGTTATATGAATGTATTATTATACCTAAGAGAAAAAAGAGTTTTGTTTTCATACAGGTGTGAATGTATTACTTCATGGGTATTCCTGTTATTAGTGTTAACGTAGAGTTTGCAAAGACGTTTATCTCGTACAGTCACTGACAAGAGTTATCGCCACAACCAGTACAAGGATTTCAATTAGAGTGTGAAAGAGGTTCACAAGTTAATTAAGTAAAATATCCATTATCTGTGTATGTATGTGTTTTGGGGGATCTCGATACCGTGGCAATAGTAACGTGAGTATGAAATGCAACCATTGCACCAAATGTGTGAGGGATGCCAATTCTGGATTCCGACATGAACAAAAATTATTAGTCTTTGGTACAACAATGGTAATGTAGTGATGACGGTATTGTGTGGTGTGGCAGTGGTGATGATATGGTATTATAGGTGTCAAGCGGTACTGCCACACATAACCTAAGACAACGGTGTCAGTGGTGTCTAATTACACTGGTGTCGAACACCAAACTGTCTCTTTATCATGGTATAGTTTGTGCCATTGGCGTTGCTAGGTGTCATGTGATTGTAAGACGGGTATGTGACTTGAATGCCACTACACACACACACTGCCACACTCACAGCTCTCTCTAGACTGGCACTCACCCGTTCCTACCAGTGCCACCTCCCTATCTCCCCTTCCCTCTCCCGTTCCCTCTGGTGCCACTTCTCCCCTTGTGTACCCTCACCCCTGGCACCTCCCCTGCTCTACATCCCCATCCAGTTATACCCCCCCCCCTTCCTAATAACCCCACACCTGCCACTCCCCTTCTTCTCCCCTGGCACTACTCCCTATCCTCTCCTCCCCCACCTGGTCCCTCTCTACCATTCTACCATTTCTCCTCACCTCTATATCCCTCAAACAATTCCATCTTATACGGTTTGTCCTTCCTCTCACAGTGCCACTATCTCCTCCCCACACTGCCATCCTTTTTATTACACCCTCAATACTGTATTACCACAATATAGAGGAAAGAATGAAAAGAAAGCGAGATAGGATAAAAAGGGGAAGGATATACAAAAGAGAAAATCAAAAGTGAGGCTAGCCTACTAAAGAAGGAATAGAAAAAAAAAGAGAAACAGATCAAGATATTAATAGAGTACATGACTTGGGTTGAATGGTCATAAGAAATAAACGGAGAGGGGAAGGGAATGCATCAGGGACAACATGACCCCCTCAACTATTTCCTGAGTCACACGTGTTCCCTTCCTCTCACTCTCCTCGTCTCCCTCGTACCTTCCCTTACTTTTTTCACTCCTCTCGTCCCTCCCCACACATCCCATCCGATCCTTATCACTATATAGCATAGTACGCACTGTACAGGTGTGCACTAGCCTCCTCCCGCCACAATAAAAATACTATGGTTTGCATAAACAGAACATTTCCATAATGGATTAGTTTATAACTTTCACAAAAAAAGTCTAATGCTACATTTGAACACGCGGTACAAAAATACTACCATTCGTGGAGTTCAAAGTCAACCACCACACCAACCTGCTTGTGCCCCTTTGTAACCTTGTGGCTTACACGGCTTGTGCAATGTGGTCTATTTCAATGGAATTTATTTCCACAATTATTAGTCCGAGTGACAAGACAAGTAGCCGTATTCCTAGTCGCATGACACAACTTTATGCCATATGCCATAACATTGAAATTTGACATAACACAAAGGATACAACTCTTCACAACTAGGCTATTTATGTTTGACAATTCCCTCCTCGTAGTTTTAGTTTCAATTTTTAGTAAATATGATTCATATCTTTCCTCCTAGTACAAGTAGTTAGCAAAATGCACGCAATCACAAATCTATGGGGGTTGTATAAGGGAAAATGTATGAATGTCGCTCCTACTGTACGTACATACTGTACATCCGTGGCCTATTTTTCAACATTCGTCACTTTTCAAAACCAAATGTTAAGAGGCTCTATTTATTTTATCTGTATTATATACTTGTTTCTACATTTTTAGCAATATTATAGCAATGTTCACTAACATTAATGGTAACATATATTTTCAGGACTGAAGGATGCTGTGATAAACAACATGATAAACAATATGATAAACATGTGTACTAAACAATGTATATGGAAAGTAAATTACAAAACATAAATTCTCAGGAGAAATATATGTTAAAGGAAAAAACAAATAAGAACATTCTGGTGTCATGCAAATGCTGTGGAAGGAAAATTACCAAGAATGGTTTAATACACCTGGAAATCATTCTGCAATACAAATAGTTTAAAATATTTGCTATAAAAATTATTTGGATGACCTTCCCTGTGTAAAATAAACTTCTAACTAACTAACTACATATTTAAAACCTCATTGGAATTAAAGGAATAACATCACCCAGTTAACGCTAGACTTGTTCATTCATTTATGGCCACAAATAACGAAAGAAATAGTTAATAATTTACTTTCTACCAGTCATGCTTGTTAATTTATTACCTATATTATTAGTATGCGGCTCTCTCTCTCTCTCTCTCTCTCTCTCTCTCTCTCTCTCTCTCTCTCTCTCTCTCTCTCTTTTTAATTTTCATCAATTTTTCCTTCATCCTAAACTCTCTCCCTCTCTCTCTTTTATTCCATCCCTTTAATCACCATCTTTTCTTTCTCTTCCATCCTAAAATCTCTCTCTCTCTCTCTCTCCGATAATATAAGTAGTTGGATCCAAGTAGCTAAAAATTGGGCCGGGGGCTGAAAATTGGTCCACACGGGTAGCCTAACTTAAACGATCATGTTAACGGGGTATAAAATATTAATTAATTATTGGTATATGTGGAGAAACTATATATTCCTCCAAACTATTCCAAGCAACAAGACGTCATTATTATTTGCTAACCTGGTCCTGTTTCCTGACATACTTTGGAGGAAGCAAGACTCTATAATAATAATAATAATAATAATAATAATAATAATAATAATAATAATATTTTATCTGCGAGGTTATAAGGAGAAATAACTTAGAGGAATTATTAGTATTATTATTAGTAGGTTATTTGCATGATCAGCCAAGTTAGTTTCAAATGTACACTCGCAATCCAAAATATGTATCCAAGTTTGCTTCGAATAGCCTGAGCGAAACAGGATAAGCGTTGTAATTGGTTCACTAGTATGTCAAATTATTCGAAATTTCATCATCAACACCTGGATACAAATATGAAACAGGATAAGCGTTGTAATTGGTTCACTAGTATGTCAAATTATTCGAAACTGTAACAAGACCTGAATACAAATTTTGGATTGCGAGTGTACCGAGTGTTGCAAAATAATTATGGCCGATAGATAACAAGAAAATCTACAATTCTAAGTTCAACTCACATTCGCATTCAAGCAGAGTCGGTCCAGATTATAAAATTATGCTCTACTGTAGATCCAAAGCACAAAATAATAATAATATGGACCCTAGAGAAAACAATCTGAGGGCTGGCTGTATGCAAGAATATATATACATGGTGTAAACGATGATGTGGTGCAGGTACGATGGCTGTGTTGTTTGTCTATGCACTATGAACATTCTTAACTAATCTACGTGTGGTGTACAGTCACAATTCAAAATATGTATCCAGGCTTGCTTCGAATAGCCTACTCGTCGAGTATTTATGAAGCGAGCTCAAGCAAATATGAAACAGGATAAGCGTTGTAATTGGTTGACAAGTATGTCAAATGATTCGAAACTTCAACAACAACTTCTGGATACAAATATGAAATAGGATAAGCGTTGTAATTGGTTCACTAGTATGTCAAATGATTCGAAACTTCAACAACAACATCTGGATACAAATATGAAACAGGATAAGCCTTGTAATTGGTTCACAAGTATGTCAAATGATTCGAAATTTCAACAACAAGACCTGGATACAAATTTTGGATTGAGAGTGTACTTGTTTATTGACTCGCATGCTATTATATGCTCTCCTATGTATACTCGCAATCCAAAAGTTGTATCCAGGTCTTGTTATTGAAGTTTCGAATTATTTAACATACAATTGTGAACCAATTACAATACTTATCCTGTTTCATGTTTATATCCAGATGTTGTTGTTGAAGTTTCGAATTATTTGACATACTTATGAAAAATTACAACGCTTTTACTGTTTCATATTTGCTTGAGCTCACTTAATACTCAATCAGGTTATTCAAAGCAAACCTGGATACATATTTCCCTGGATACATACATACCTTATAATTAGAGTGAACAGGTAAGTACAAAAACATTTACGTACCACAAAACATCTGGAATTGAGAGGTATAGGCCTACAGAGAAAGTGACGCCGCGACAGATGGTACAGATGGAAGTGATTTTTCCTGCCAAGATTATGAGGTGTACGAACCTAAACTATAATTTCTCTGAATGTCGAAATAACCCGCTATTTTTTTTTTTTTTTTTATAGATTATAGGTATGGTGTTGAACATTTTGCGCTATATTGCATTATTAAACGCACTAGTTACGCTGGTAAATTTGAACATATTTTCTGGTAGATAATGTGCAAATTTGCTAGGTCTAACGGTAAATCCGCTAATAAGGTGGCATCACTGGAGGTGTACGAACCCAAACTATAATAAATTATTTCGAGGGACAATGCCATTCGGGAGGGTCTTCTATAATAGACATGCTTACCCAGAAATTTATATTCAGAGAAAACATTTTGGGAGACATCGCAATTAAAGTATGGTACAGTCAATGGGAGACTATTAAATAAATCTGATAAGTCCCTTCACTCTATAAGACTGCGTCTAGCAAGCGAGTCTCGTCTCGTTAAGTCAATGCGAGTTAAGCCGCGTCATAACTCGCCACCTCAGTTCACATTTGATTTATATGGATTTGTGAAGAAGCCGTTTACACCGAGCGAGTAGGACAAGCAGATTTTTTCCCTGTGCACTTTCATAATTATTGCATCAGAAATATCTGAGCAATGAGATTGCTAAAAAAATTATTCCTTTATATAGAAATTGATATAGTTTTTTTTTAATATAATATAAAAGATGGTACTATCAGCATTATACGCAATAAAAATTATAATGTATATTATCCAAGTTGTCTAGAAGGCTCGCGGGCTAGTAAACCTGTTTCTCAAGCATCTATTATTATACGAAACCCATATTTTTAATAGTGACATTGTTAAAGATTATTATCGGCTGACTCTGATTTGCATAAGTTGATAAATCCAAGCTAATATTAGGCTTTAACTTTTTATTTTGTAATAAATCCGTCGGTAACCCATGATGTAAGAAATGAGTCTTCCAGGCGCAGTTTACCTCGAAGGCGGCCGGGGAATGGAAATAATACAATAAGTATCGTTTTTGTACGAGAAATCTTGTGATAAAGAAGAAGTACAGATCAAATAAAGAATACTAAACAGAAAAAGACAGATATAATCAGGATCCAATACATCCCTCACTCAATGAAGTACTGAACTGAAGTGAGGTGTGTGGGATGTATAATAATGTCACATGAAAGTATGATAGTTTTATAAATCTAGTGCAACAACAATTTCTATCCAAGACACACGGTCGGCGAGGTGATGACAACGTGAGGATTTCTTAAAACAACAATCATAATGGCTAATTTAGCGGTACAAGATTTATCCACACTGGTAAGTAATCATGCCATTGTACCAGTATTAGGGTGATGTGTGTGAAGATAGAATATAGCTCCCATTAATTAAGGAAATATGTATATGTAACACAGGAGGTGTGTTCACCCAGCTGTCATTGCTGAATATTTATCTTACTATATATTTTTGGATACATTGGATTGCACCAGAGTACACAAATGAAAGTCAAATAAAAGTATTCATCATCTGTAGTAATCTGGAGAGACGAAAAATAATGGTAAATATTGAAAGAATTGCCGGTATCGCGTACGGTTGTTTTACCTTCATTGCCCACTTATTTCGGTATTTATTTAAAGAATTACCGTTTTGTAGCAGTGTTTCCAGATCCGGCTAGGTCCCAGTATTTTGCCCCGGTCATTTCCTGTACTTTACCACGGTTATTTCCCGGTAGTTTGCCCAGGTTAGGTCCCGGTAGTCTGCTGTGGTCTAGGTTAGGTAAGGTCAGGCTAATTTCAAAATTGGAAATAGTCTTAGAATGGTCTAAATAAGTGGGTAATGAAGGTAGAAGAGCCGTACGCGATAACGGCAATTCTTTCAATATTTACCATTATTTCTCGTCTCTCCAGAGTACCCTGGTAAACTGACTGACAGAGTAGTGCATAATGCATACAATGTAGTTGCCAAGTCATAATATTTGTTGAACAGTATACCATATGTTATACAGTAAAGTTTAAGGTGAGCCATGTAAATGGAAAAAACTAATTTTCCCAACTTTCATATCTATTATTCCCAGTTTTTATAAGTTAAAATATATGGGCAACACTGCATTTTGACCATATTTGACCAACATTGTCAAAATCACTGTCATCCATATATTTCAACATCCAAAAATTGGGAATGATGGATTTTCCCAAAAAAGGTGGGAAGTAATTGTGTTTTCCACTACTGTGGCTCAACTTACCTAATAATCATACTTATTGTATTTAATACCTTGCTTAAGTCTTGTGTTAAAAATCCTTTCATCCATTTAAATACCTAGACACCTTTATGCATTTAACACCAATCATAATGTTACAGGATGTGTCCAAGCTCACAGCACTGTCCCCAGAAGTGATTAGTCGGCAGGCCACCATCAACATTGGAACCATTGGCCATGTGGCCCATGGCAAGTCTACTGTAGTCAAGGCTGTCTCAGGTGTTCAGACTGTTAGATTCAAGAATGAACTGGAACGTAACATCACAATTAAGTTAGGTAAGAAAGTATGATGTATTGTGGGATGATACAATATATTTTAAAATTAGTATGTGGTGTGGTTTAGTTCCTGGTATAGGCCTAGTATGAAGGCCAGGTGTTCTGTGGCGCAGTAGTTAAACACACTTAATTTACAACTGAGAGATGCTGGGATTTACAGTATTTTTCAGGCAGTCCCCACACATTGTGAACACGAGTATAATGTATAGGTAGTGAAGACCCTGTCCAAAGTGATTGTGATCTGAATGATAGTAAAGATGTATTTACCAACAATTCAAGTTCCTTAGGCCAGAACATCTCGTATGGCACCACATGTTATATTTCATGCCAAGAATTGAGTTACCCCACCCCCAACTCCTTCATCACACACTCCACATGGAAATCTTCCCATTTGTACTCTTACCTCTATTTTCTTGCCTATAACCATCATTTCTCTTAAAGCCATGTTTATCTTCCTCTCATCTCCATTGCTTGCTTCCAATCTGTAAACATCCTTTCAATGTCCTCCTTTGTCTCAGCAGTTATAATCAGGTAATCTGTATACAACAGCTCCCATGGAGAGAACTGAGGGTTGAGCCTGAGTGCACCCCTGCACATATCGCAATGCCTCTGATATTTCTCCCTCCGTTTTCACTCTGGATCTTGAATTTTAATTCAATGCCATAACCAATGCTTCAAACTTCTTTAGTGCCTTCTATCTTTGCTATGCCTGTCTCGCAATGTTAACAAATGCCTGCTCGAGATCCACAAACATGTTATAATTCTATCTAGAAATTTTTCAGGAAAATCCGCATGGTAGTGCAGTACTGATATTGTTTATAAGAATTGTCTAATTAAGGCATTCTGAGCTCACTGATATTTAATGAATTAGTACATTCTCTGGTGTGATGGTAAACTGTAAGAATAATGTTTTCATGAATGACATGTGATTAATTCTGCTGGCTGTTATTTTCATAGTTAACACTCGCACAAAAGAAACAATCGCACCTCTTTCACAGCAACATAATTCTCAATGTTCACCATAATACCGAGACGTGACAGAACTTTAAGGGGGAAGTCTTGTATTGGTAATTCTGGAGCAACTGAATCCTCCAAACTATTCCAAGCAACAACAGAACACCATTATTTTTGCTCTTCTGGTCCTGTTTCCTAGCATACTTTGGAGGAATCAAGGCACTCCAATGTACCAAAAAAGAATTACCACCTTAAACTCTTATTTTATATTTGTACACTGAAATGTATAGGTTGATAATACATGTTTTCATTCAGTTGTTATTCTAGTGAACATTGCATGAATTATTATTTTGCCCTCTTCCTCTCAGGTTATGCCAATGCCAAGATTTACAAGTGTGATAATCCTAAGTGCCCACGGCCAGCATGCTACATCTCTGCCAGTAGCAGCAAGGAGGATGCATTCAACTGCGCGCGAGCCAACTGCTCTGGCAAGTATGTATACCCGGTTATGTTATATATTGGTGTTGGAAAGGTATGGGTAATATCCCAGGAGATTTACTCCCCTTAAGGCCCAGTGGTTCTTAACCTTTTTCAATATATGCACCCCTTTCAAATCAGCAGTCAGTTCTCGCACCCCTCTATTGCTGAAATAAAAAAAAAAATGCTAAAACTGAAATACGTGGTTTTAATAAGTACATTTGTAGCCATCACAATACATTCCATGAAAGTATTGTAATGGCTACACCGCTACAGTAATGATTTATGTTATATAAACCGACCATTTAAATACATGTGAAGAAAGCAAAATCAGAAATGATTCACAACCAATCCTCCACCCTACTGTATATGTATCAATAAGAAAAAGTTATTAAAACAGGGAAACCATAAATCACTCAAACAGAGGACTGTGTGTTAATGGTGCGGGAGGGTGGTGACGATGACCTCCCTCCCTCTGTGTCACCTACGTGTCCTCCCTCCCTCTGTGTCACCTATACGTGTCCTCCCTCCCTCGTCCCTCCGAATCACATACGTGTATCCTGTACTCGAGTCTGTTGCAACGTTGGCACTTCATTAGGAAATTATTTGTAGGTTTTTCTCTCGCTCAAAACACTGCTGTAGCAAAAAGATTATTTTTATTTGCAGAAAAAAATAACATGCGTATATAAAAATATAATTTGCTTTAATTATGCCTATCCTCGCACCCCCTAGGAACCGGCCTCGCACCACCTAGGGGTGCGAGCACCCCTGGTTAAGAACCACTGCCTTAAGCAGCTGAGATTTAAGCAAGCCTTAGACCAAGCATTGTAAAGTGAGTATAGACCAATGCAGAACCTAACCAGCCAACAAAATACTACAAAACCAATCGTATGTGTTGGATTGCTTGCAGATTGGGTCTGCCATCTGAAATTATATGGTGTCAACAACTTTTTTTTTTTAGAAATTTCCAATACAAGAAAAAAAAAAATTTACGATAATTTTTCAAAGGTAAAATACATATAGGCCTAATATATAGGTTACCATCTCTGTCTTACACAATTGCTTGCAATATTGAACCAGATTGCCTTCCCCATATTTGCCTGTAATAATTTTAAGAAGGATCTAGTAGAAAACTGGAAATGGTGACTGTTTGTTGTCCATGACTTTCATCTTTACTTAGATTGATACTGCAGCCATGGATACTGTCTTGACTAACACTTTTCAACACGGTATGGTACTGTATATCATATCCATATTACCATATGCTGTCTCAGCATGTCTCATGTATGGGTATGGTGGGGCATTCCCATCTAATATCACTGACTATGATCCCACAGATTCCGACTGGTGCGGCATGTATCGTTTGTGGATTGCCCTGGTCACGACATCCTTATGGCCACCATGTTGAACGGTGCTGCAGTCATGGATGCAGCACTCCTCCTCATAGGTATTGTATTTAGTGCTGTAAAAAGCCTAGAGAGAGTGAAAATCTGTAACTAGCACATAGCCTATACCTACAAGGTGTTAGTACACACTACTCAGGATTATGAAGTGTTGAAATATTCCCACTGACAAAAATACTATTTGGACTGAATAATAGTCCATATTTGTTATTAACCCTTAAGTGATAGCATGTAACATGGGGCCATCTGTTAAGGACACTGCATAGCCTGTATCAATAAATCTTTTAAACTGTTTGCTACTGGTTGTTGTAAGCATGTTTCATGCTGGTTGCTCTTATTGGCATCTGAGCCAACAGATAAAAGTTTGACAACAATTTGCCTCATTTCCATTGGTAGGCCACTTTCTGTGCTTTTATGATACTAAGTTAAAAATCTATCTTTATGGCCTACTTACTTCATCAGACACTGTGTATGAGTTAAGAGAGACTTGAGGAAATGTAATTTCACTACTTTGCAGTGCATTTGGTTATTTGTTTTCATTTAAATTGCTACTGGGTCATGGTTCAATTATTTCTGTTTAGCCTGATTCAGGTTGGATTCCTGGAGGTGATACATAAAACCCTATAATAGTAGTAAATGAGAATGATGGAGTGAATAATGCTTTGTATCACAAAGTTAAGTATCCAGAAAAATTAGGTGTTTATTGGATAATATGAACCATAACAATATCATATATGGGCAGTAGATGCTACAAAGCAATTGAAATACTTCTGAGAGCCAATTTGTTTGTGTTGGTGACAGCAGACTGGTGCATCCCTACTTATTGAATGAGAGCATATGGATTAGCCTTGATTGTTAGGTACTGTCAGCACAGTAACATATGCTAATGGTGCCCACAGCTGCCAACGAGACCTGCCCACAGCCACAGACATCGGAGCACTTAGCAGCCATTGAGATCATGAAGCTGAAGCACATCCTCATTCTGCAGAACAAGATTGATCTGTGCCGAGAATCTCAGCTGAGGGAGCAGTATGACCAGATCCTTCGCTTCATTCAAGGTGTGCTATATCCAATGCTGCAGGTCACTTGCTATTGATTCCTATTACAGCTCGGTGAGTTTTTACAAAATTCTTTTGAAGTCCTACTATCCTTTATAAATTGTCTTCTGAACTATCATAAAGGCTATCCAGTTATAAGAGTAATGACCTATGATTTCCATTCATATAAGCATAACTATCTTGTTATCATAAACTTAATTTTATTTATTCCCAGATAAAACAAAGGATATTTAATGTTTGTGTATTACATTTGCGTAGTATTTAAAGTCAAATGGAGCAGTATGTTTTTGTGTACAAATGATTTGATCATAACTACATTTTACACAACTATAATACAGTTATTGTAATAGTAATACAGTAGCCCCAGTTCGCATTGTCATGAATCTATTGGCCTCAAAATCTGGTTTCTTGTCAGAGTCTCTGGGCCATAATTTGACTGGCAGGAGAGTGGAGAAATTTGAGGATATATTGCATGCCTTTTACCATATGTCAGTTTCAATACAAGAAAGTGACCCTCTCCTGCATTCTTGGAACCCAGATAGTCTCGTGTAAGGTATGCAGAGTTTGCACCGTGGAAACCAGGTGGCCTCGTTTAAGGCATCGGCCAACTTCAAATGTGGGTTCTTGGGGTAGTAATAGTGTCATATCCAAATTGATGGACCTGCCTGCAATATGTTGTTGCCCTGTTTGTACACTTTCAAAATAATGACAAAAGCTGGAAATGTTTAGCAAGAATTGGGTAGAAAAAAATAAGAGGAAGAGGAGTCATCAGAATTTAGTGAACTTAATAGTGATGAAGTGCAAAATGTGGAAAGTGGTAGTGCCCATATGTTATTTATATACTTAATACTGTACAGGCATCCCTATAACAATATGTTGTTGTTGTTGTTGTTGGTTTTCTCTTGGGGCAAAATAGCCTCCTGCCCCACAGACCCCAGGTACACTCTGGTCGTAGTGAAAAACAAATTAAAATAGAGGAGGGGCTGGCCCTATATGCCTGGGCTACCGAAGCACATCCCAGGGAAATGGGCTCTTGGAACAAATTTATTTTCCCCCATAAGTTATTAAGTTTTGTTATTGCGCACTGACAGTGGCACCAATTAGGCACAATAACGAAGAGTTGGGTGTACAAATATTGCAGTATACTCTTTGCATGAATTTAGCTTCTTTAACTAATCTAGATTACCTTAACCATTTTATAATAATAATATTGTAGGTACGGTAGCTGAAGGAGCTCCAGTGATCCCTATCTCGGCTCAGCTGAAACTCAACATTGATGTCGTGTGTGAGTACATCACGAAGAAGATCCCTATCCCTGACCGAGACTTCAACACCCAACCCAGACTCATTGTAATTCGTTCCTTTGATGTCAACAAGCCTGGTTGTGAGGTTCTGGACTTGAAGGGTGGTGTAGCTGGTGGTTCAATCCTTCGAGGGGTTCTGAAGGTGAGATATTTGGGCTAAATAGTGACATGGATCGGAAGAATGATAAGAGGGGCTGGGACAATCTAAGGTGCAATTTGATAATATGTCCCTGATTTGCTGCTGGTCAAAAGGCAGGGTTGGGGAATTACAGTCTCCAGGGGTTAATTTTACAGTAAATCATAATAGACAAATTTTGTTGATACAGTATAGTAAAAACAAAATTAAGCCCTCAATATACTGAACAAATTGGTGAGAGTTAGTAAAGTTGAGAATTTAATGTAACTAAAGTCACTCGACATGCTATGCAAAAAATTAATAACAACACAGGGCCTACAGTAGTAAATATTAATAAGAAAACAGTACTTTTAATGTAATGTGAGTTACAATGGTACTGTACAAAACAATTGTATAGGTGCAATGCAGATGATCCAGTATGAAGCAGAGGGAGTTACAGACCCCTATATTCTCATAGATGACAAAGCTTACAAAAATAACTTATATATCCTGAAATTATTAAATTTTATGAGGGAGGTGTCCCTGCATTTTCCCTAGCATCCCCATAATTTATAGCTGTATGATCTTCATGTAAAGGTATAAACCTGTATTCTCAGTCTTGTGGTACTCAGTTTCATTTACTTATTTATTTATTTTTTATTTAAAAGCTGGTGGAAACAGTGGAGGTCTAGGATGTCAGTTACTTCCTTTCTGCCAACTACATGACGATACTTTGTTTAATACACATTTCTATCTGGAGAGAGTAACTATGTCATTGTCACAGCATTTTGGAATATGGTTGATTATCTTCTATGCAGGGTTGGATAATGGCAAATTAAGTGCACATATCTTATCCATTGTTTGTCTTCACATATGCCATATTATCTTTCACAAAACAAATGTATTGCCAGCCCCCTAACCCCAGTTTTCTCTTGTCAGTATTTATTTCTATAAGTGCTCAACCTGTTATTTCCTCTTATCTTACCTGTATGTCTTTTTCCCCACAGATTGGGCAGGAGGTGGAGGTGCGACCTGGTATCATGTCAAAGGAACCCGAAACAGGTCGGGTGGTTTGTAAGCCCATCAGATCCCGTATCATCTCCCTCTTTGCAGAGAACAATGAACTACAATTTGCTGTACCTGGAGGCCTTATTGGTAGGTGTCAATCAGAGTACATGTTAAACTTCTAAACCAATGGAAAGTACAGTCTGGACTTTCTGAAATTGAAAGCTCTTAGGAAAAGACTGGATCACTGAAGCACTGCTGTTTTTATATTCTTCTTTTATTTGAATTTTCTTATTAGCAGCATCCATACATCCATCTTGTTGCTACCTGGGCTACAAGAGGACAGCTCTAAGTAAATGGAGTTTATGTACTCTAGACCACTGGAGGATGAGCGCTTGAGGATGTGGGTCATGGGGGGAAAAGTCATATACAGTATGTTGGATAACAAGTCATTTGTCAGGGTGAGGGTTTACATGGCAGACATAAAAAAAAATGGGATCACCCCCCAAAGGCTGCCAACCCAAGAGTAGGACAGCCATGGGGACCAAATTATTAGGCCTAATTGAGGCCTAACTGAGGCTGGCAGCCAGAATGTCCAGTGTGTTTCATTATGTTTTATATTTCATATGTTACCAGTGTAGAGGACTCCTACATGGTTTCCAAATTTGAACTAAATTTGCCAAATAGTTCACTCTTAACAAGGAGTTTTCCAAAATTAGGACGCCAAAGTGGCGTCTGTGCGCGAACATAATTTTTTTTTTTTTTTTTTTTTTTATTATTATTTTTTTTTTAATATGCATCGTTGGCATCAGCCATGCGCGAGAGTGTTAACTAACTATCATTTTTCCAGGTGTGGGTACCAAGATTGACCCAACACTATGCCGAGCTGACAGGATGGTGGGTCAGGTACTGGGAGCAGTTGGCTCATTGCCAGAGATCTTTACTGAACTTGAGATCTCCTACTTTCTTCTGCGGCGTCTTCTGGGTGTCCGAACTGAAGGTGACAAGAAGGGAGCCAAGGTGTGTATGGAGAAATTGAGTATAAGTAATATTGTTAGTATTTCTGAAAGGTGGTGAGATATTGTCCACTAAGAAGCCTGATACTCCTTGTAGCAAATTTGAAAGTCTTGTGAACCTGAAGCAAAACATATCTTATATTCCATCAGTTGTGTAGATGCCTTACACCTTCCCAGAAGAGGTTTTGTATTAATATAGTTGTTATATGTGTCTTTATTCCTTAGTCTCCACAAAATTACAGGTATTAAGATTGTAAGTATATATATATATATATATATATATATTGTGTACCTTTGTCTATGAATATTTTTATTTCAGGTACAAAAATTAACCAGAAATGAGATGCTTATGGTGAATATTGGGTCACTGTCCACGGGTGGTCGAGTGATGGCTGTGAGGGCTGATTTGGCCAAAATTCAGCTTACCCAGCCTGTGTGTACTGAGGAAGGCGAAAAGATTGCTCTCTCACGCAGAATTGACAAGCATTGGCGGTAAGTGTGTGTTTTTGTAGAGTGGTATACTATAGTACCAAGTGTAGCATAGAATGATAGAACATTAGTTATGTGCCCAGCAGATGTGCAACAGACATGGCCAGAGCAGAAGCTTTACCCCACTGCCCAGCTGGCCAGGGCTAGCTCTCTGTGCAAAAATTTCAGTTGTCCTTTGGAAATGTAGGAAATGGTTACGACTCTTGACTCCAACCCACCCCCCACCCCCTCCATCCAACCCCTCCCCTTCACATAATCATAAATTAGTTCATATAGTATTGTGCATGTCAAATAAAGCAATTAAAAGGGGTTGGCTTCAAGAAGGGCATCCAACTGTAAAGCAGTCGACTGCTTCAGCCAAAATGATGAGTCAAAATCTATTACTCAGAACCTCTGTTGAGGGCTGGAAAAAGTGGTTCAGCAACCATCTAACTACATGCATAAAATTGAAAATGATGATATTGTGATACATATACATGCATGGACTGGCAAATGTAGTGGTTCATTTGTTTTTTCTTTCATTCTGTAGTGCTGTATTGACATCCTCAATTTAAATTTTTTTAATGATATGTGGTGTTTGTACTGGATAATCATTTGAATGTACAGTACTTACATCAGATACAATATCCTACCTAATATAAGTCTGTACCGTCTTTTCCAGGTTGATCGGGTGGGGACAGATACGACGTGGTGTCACCATTAAGCCAGAGTAAAGTGGTTTTTGCTAATTTAGTTTCTCTCTTGGGATGACCATTCCCCTGTCCCCCTTTTGGGAGACGTTAAGGTTGCCAGGTGAATGCATGAGTATGTATAAAAGGGAATGGCTGGTGGCAGTTGGATCATCCTTGATGTCTTGTACAATTTACCATTGTCACTTTGTTACAGGAAGAATTTCAGGAACTAGTCCTAAAATGCAAAAAAATCATTTAAAGAAGCCTGATGTTATTAATGTATTAAATTAATATAGTATTTATAATTATGTATGCAAAAGAGCGAGAAACCTCTCCCATCCTTCCACCTGCTTCAGTCTTCTCAGCGCTCCTAATCCGGATAAACAAATATAGATGTTTTACACTACCATTTGTTTTGTTAATGACTCCCATTGTATGATGTAATAATTATTGTTTTTGGTAATGGAATATTTTGAAACATTAATTACTGTAATGCTAAATTTTACATAAACATTGCATTAATGGTACAAAATGTCACTGAATCTCTGCCCTTCACTTCCACATTCTTGTTGCCAATTATAAGAAATAAATAATTTCATTATTCATGTTTGGTGTGTTGTTTATGGTTCATAACAAAGAATTAAGGCAATCCATTAATATTGTATACAATATGATGTCAGACATAGATAATTGACCATGAGCACTTTTAAGTGATTGAAATCATGATTAGACCCACTGTTTTGAAGGATTATTGTAAATATGAATATAAGAAGTGATTATCAAATGAATTGGAATTTAGTTAGTTGTTTAAAAGTAAATAGTTCCACCGTATTCTTCCAAAAATAATTTTAGAGTTGGGAGTTCTCGATGAAATATGCGAGTCTGGTTCTCGGTTTATGTTTACATGATACTTGCCAACTTTTTTTCACCTCAAAGATATTATTGTTTACCTTGGATCAGCACCAGTGGTTATTCATATTTTTTAGTTCTTCATGCATAGTTACAGAGACTACTATATAATGTATATAGGTGGTAGTACTGTACAAAATATTGCTACATTTAAATTTTTATAGCAAGAATTTCCGTTCCCATGTCCATACCAGTACTCCTTTGAAAATATGTTTAAAAATACTATGAGCTTCATGAATATCTGCCTTGATCACCGGTAACATTTTCTTGAATTGTTAAAAGTTGAGGAAGGATGTGTATGACGCAAAAGTAGTGAGAGGAATGGTCCATTGCTCCGACCATTTTGCGGTGTTGGTGAGGATGAAGGTTAGGGTTAAGTGGGAGTATAGTAGGAGGGATGAAGGGGTGAGGAATAAGAGGGTGGTGGCTAGTGGGAAATTAGATGTAGAAGAGTATAGGGAGGAATATAAGAGGAGGGTGGGTGAGGTGCTGGGGGATGTAAGGATGGGGATAGGGGAGGGAGTGGGAGTGAATGCGGTGTATGAAATGTTTAAGATGAGAGTATTAAGGACAGCAGCAGAGGTAGTAGGATATAAGTCACAGAAGAGGGGCAAGAAAGGGAGTGCTTGGTGGACAGAAGAAGTGAAAGATGCTGTAGAGGATAAGAGGAAGGCATATCGGAGAACACTACAGAGGAATGTGCCGGAAGAAGTGAGAGAGAGATGGAAAAGAGAATATAATGTGTGTAAGAGACAAGTGAAAATGATGGTGAGTGAGAGTAAAAGGAGAGTGGATGAGGAGTTTGGTATGAAGCTGAGTGAAAAGTTTAAAGAGAACAAGAAATTATTCTGGAAGGAGGTTAAAAGAGAAAGAGGAGAAGGAAAGTCTGGTAGTGTGAGAATGAAGAGAGAGGATGGTGTTACTGTGAGTAGAAGTGAGGAAGTGAAAGAAGTGTGGAAGAGGCATTTTGATGGTCTGATGAATGGGGGGACGGGAGGGGAGGCGGTGGTGACATGCATGGGGATGGAGGCAGGTGGTAGACGACAGGGTGTACAGGGAGATTTAGGAAGGGAAGAGGTTAGGAAAGCAATAGGAAAGTTGAAGATGGGAAAGGCACCAGGGGTGGATGGGATAACTGCTGAAATGTTAAAGTGTGGGGGGGAGGTAGTGGTGGAGTGGATGTTGCTTATATGTACATTGGCCTGGAGGCAGGGAGAGGTGCCAGAGGATTGGAGGAGAGCCATAATTGTACCTTTGTATAAGGGGAAGGGAAGTAAGGATGAGTGTGGTAGCTATAGGGGAATAAGCCTTCTTAGTGTACCGGGGAAGGTTTACGGGAAGGTTCTGACTGAGAGACTGATGGAAGTAACAGGGAATAAAGTTAGTGAGGAGCAGGGAGGGTTCAGAAAGGGTAGAGGATGTGTGGACCAAATATTTGCATTAAAATCAATAGTGGAGAAGTATATTGGGAAGGGTAAGAAGTTGTATGCTGCCTTCATGGACTTGGAGAAGGCATATGATAGAGTTGATAGGAAAGCTATGACAGAGGTGTTGAGAATTTATGGAGTTGGGGGGCCTTTACTGAAAGGCATTGAGGCTTTTTATGCAGATGCAAAAGCATGTGTACGGGTAGAGGGTGATCTAAGTGAGAGTTTTAATATTAGTGTAGGGCTGAGACAGGGGTGTGTTATGTCACCATGGCTGTTCAATATATATATGGATGGTTGTATGAGAGAGGTGAAAGCCAAAGTGAATGGTCTGGGGGTGAAGTTGAGGTTGAATGAAGCAAATTGGTCCCTGGTGGCAAGTTTGTTTGCGGATGACACTGTGCTGATGGCTGAGAGTGAAAGGAATTTACAGAGAGTGGTGGACGAATTTCAGTCTGTGTGTAAACGAAGGAAATTGAAGGTGAATGTGGGTAAAAGTAAAGTGATGGTATTTGAAAGAGCAGAAACTGAAGTGATTGACTTTGCTACACCTTACAGAGTGGCTGTACCAACTGGGACAAAGTGTGAGATAACTCTGAGGGGTGAGAGGATGGAGGAAGTGAAGGAGTTTAAGTACCTGGGTACAGTTATGTGTAAACATGGAAGTATGGAAGGAGAAATTAGGGAGAGAGCAGTGAAGGGTAGACAGGTCATAGGATCACTGGGGAGGATTATGAAGGGTAGAAGTGTGAGTATGGAAGTGAAAAGGGGACTACGAAATAGTATAATCCTGCCAACACTGACATATGCGTCGGAGACATGGACATGGAATAGGGCGCATCAGTCTAGAATAGGTGCTGTGGAAATGAGTTACTTGAGAGGAGCATGTGGACTTACTAGATGGGATGGAGAAAGTAATGAGAGTGTATATGAGAGATGTGGTATGAGTGAGAAGGCAATTGGTATTGAGTGTGGAGTGGTTGAGAGAGTGAAACGTAATACATTGAGATGGTATGGACATGTGGAGAGAATGCAAGGCGAGGAATTTGTAAAGAAGGTGTATGGAAGTGAAGTTGTAGGACCTGGTGTGAGAGGCAGACCTCCGGTTAGATGGCAGAACAGAGTGGAAGAGTATGTAAAGGAGAGAAACATGAGGGGCAGAGGAGGGCTTGAACAAGTAAGGAGGGAGTGTTGGAACAGGGAGAACTGGAGACACTTCTGCCGTGGCCACCCCCTTGGGGGGAGTTCCCGGAGGGAACGAGGCGTCGGAGCTATAGATAGATAGATAGTTAAAAGTAAAGTCATAATGTAAACATGATGAATGCTGGTGTCATAACTTGTAAAGGGGAAGAGGACTAATGCCATCCCATAACCTTAGTGGGAGTGGGTTATATGAGTTGACTTGATATAGGCTAATGCATTTCTGCCATTATGTTGTGGATTATTATTAAGAATTGAAGTCATGCAAAATGAAGCGTCCATGCAAGTAAGGGCTTCACTTCAGAGTACAGTACAGTACTGTACTGTATTTCAACATTATAAGGGTCTGCTGTTAGTATTTTAGATGGGAAATACCACAATATATACCATCATTTGGAGTATTTACTAGGTAAGTTCAAACCGATTGAAGTGTGGTAAAAAGAAAAAGTTGTATTAAAATAAGTAATTTTATATGATGAAGGAAACTTAATGCAACTTCATTTGCCTTCACACCCACACCACATCCTTCAGACATATTCTCATTGCTTACACCATCCCTCCTCATAAAGACCCATGCGCTACCTCAAGTATGGTAACTCTTTTCCAGTGCACCTATTCAAAACTCATAATTTCATGTCCATGCTTTTGATGCATCGGTCAGTGTCGGCAGGACTACTATATCTTGATCCTCTTATTTCCATGCCCAGGTGCTCGGGCTTCTGCTGGTAATGATTCTCCCCAACAATCAGGTGTTTGCAGAATTTTTTGCAGAATTTTTTGTAATGGGGGGGCAGAATAAAAGAAATTCTATAGCAAACACAAAGGAATGGAAAAGTGCGAAATTAGGGTACATGAAATAACTGGGAATGTAGAAAATGGGGAGGAAAGTGAGTGGAGGATCAATGGAATAAAAATTTTTGTGAAAGCTATCAGGGGCCGGGCAGATCAAAGTAAGAGGAATTTCCTTTCAGGGATAGAGGTAGGTCCAAAGTAAGTTACTTATAGCATTAAGTGCCAGGCAAAATACGTATATCAAAACAAAACCGCTGGAAACAATGAAGAATTAAATACAGATTGATGCAGCAAAGAAAATTCATGACAGTGCCGAGACGCTTGAAGATGGCCAAAGGGAGGATGAGTGTCATGAGAGACAAAAATGGAAAACCATTCGTGGGTACAAAATGGAGGGGACATATAACAAAAATGAGACTAAATTTATTGTTGCAATGTGCAGAATGAATAGATATCCCAAGACTTAATTAGCACCCATCGCTGCTATAGTATTAGTAGGTAGGGGTGTACAGGTTTGAATTCTGCCTATGATGGGGATTTTGTGTTATATAACCAGTCCGACCTAGCTCAGTAGAAATTTCATTACATGTGGGGAGATAACCTCATTTCAGTACAGTTATCAAACCATACTGACAAGACTACCCCTCAGGCATCCCCTCGGCTCAGGGCTGTGGCTTCCCTTCCTTGGGAATTATAGTCAATTAGATAAAAAGATAGTTCCTCTTTACACTATTGTCGGTACAACCATCATTAAACCAATTCATAGACATCTTGGTATAGCTTCTTTTACACCTTTGCAGTGGGTATAACATGATCCCGGATGTCTGAATTCCAAAAAACACATGTGACATGTGTAATTATTTCTTGAGGAGTGAGGAGTTTATTGAATCCCACCTCGCAGAAAATGTTGATGTAGTAATAATTTGATAGTTATGAAATATAGAACAGCAATTTTTGTAGTGAAAATGAACATGGATACGAAAATAATCTTTATAAATTTATGACATATGTTTGTATAAAATTTAAGGGTGGATTCAGGCCAGAAAGAAAATGTGGCAGACGCTGAAACAGTATTGCCAGGTGCAGGGAAATTTTGTGTTATTGGAAATTTTGAAGTCCACACAGGCCCAAATTATATAACGATTTTTCAAAAGTAATAAACAGGGAAATTTCTACCAGACGGAAAAACTACCAATAAAAATTACCGTCGATCTTCAGGAGTAAACAGGGAATTATTGAGGTATAAAGGAAAATTTTGATGTTGACGTTGGGGAAATCTCGTCAAGCAGACCTGGCAACACTGCACTGACAGTCGATTGATCCGCCCCCGAGGTACCGGAGGATGTTGGTGTGATTCAACTAATTTTCAAGGTTTGTGGCTCAGTTTACTACTCATATGTGCTTAAAACAATACAGTGGGTGTGGTTATAGTGTAGCTTACGATATATAGGATGAAACTTATGGTATTAGGATTAAATAAGTCAGAGGAGGATAATGATTACGCCCCTTTAACTTAGGATGTCACAGAAGAACATCCATAGTGTATACGATGGTGTGGTTTACTACTCATATGTACTTAAAACAATACAGTGGGTGTGGTTATAGTGTAGCTTACGATAAATAGGATGAAACTTATGGTATTAGGATTAAATAAGTCAGAAAAGGATAAGGATTACGCCCCTTTAGGATGTCACAGTAAGGATCTGTCATCTTTATCAATTAATTAACTTACTGGCAGTTTTCACCCTTAGTACATGTATTTAATATGTGTTTGTAAATTGTATGCAGTATTGTATCTTATGTAAGTTTGCCCTATAATATCAATACACACACACACACACACACACTATGATCAACAACACATACACACACACAATAATCAACACACACACACACGCAATATAATCAACACACACACACACAATATAATTAACACACGCACACAATATAATCAACACACACACACACACACACAATATAATCAACACACACACACACACAATATAATCAACACACACACATGCAATATAATCAATACACACACACAATTATCAATTTGGGTTATCTTGTTGCGACCCACACCAACCTAACCTAACCTAACCTGGGCCGTGGGTTCTTTCGGGACCAAACCAAGTGTACTGTGAGACTTGATGGTACTGTGGGCTATATTCAAGAATGTTCGTGGTGCATACGATGGCGTGGTACCGGTACAATGGCTCCATAGAAAAACAATAGAGCACTGATATTCATGTAGCCTAATGTTAGTGGTCACATGTCCACAAACTACGAAACCCATAGCAAGATTTATGATGTATAAATACTGTAATTACCTGTATAAATTATAATGTGCAATGGTATATGCTATGATGGAATAAAGGCAGAATATGAGGATAAAGTATATTTAAATTATGTTGTGAAACAGAATTGATTCTGGTTGTTGTTGTTGTTGAAGTTCCTCAAGCTGTTTGGCCGAACAGCCCCGAGCTCCTGAGGAAGGCCATGGCCTGAACCGGGCTCTCCCACAGTGCCCTCAGAGAGTGTATGTTGTGTTGTTGGCGAGTGTGGTTGTATATATTGCAGTCTTCCATAATGTGTTTAATAGAATGGGGTGCTGTGTTGCATCCCGGACAGGTATCTACATTCTGGTAGTCTGCCCTGGGTCCAGATTAGGTTAGGTTAGTCTATCTATAGCTCCGACGCCTCGTTCCCTCTGGGAACTCCTGCCAAGGGGGTGGCCACGGTAGAAGAGTCTCCAGTTTTCCCTGTTCCAGCACTCCCTCCTCACTTGCTCCATCCCCCCTCCCCCCTTCACACTTCTCTCTCTCACATACTCTTCCACTCTGTTCTACCATCTAACCGGTGGTCTGCCTCTCACACCAGGTCCCACAACTTCACTATCCACACCCAGGTTAGGTTAGATCAAGTTAAAGTCAGGCTAACTGTAAAACATATAATTACCTAATAGCTATTTATAGTAATGCATTATTTACTTGTTTTACCCTGCAATCCAGCCTCTTGAGGGGGGAGATCAAGCGTGGTCAAATTGAACTGTTGCACTTATATAAAAACAGGGAATGATGGATTATCCAAAAAAAGTTGGGAAAATTTGTGGTTTTAATTACTGTGGCTCTTCTTAAACTTTACAAATTGCATTTCAGAATCTCAAAATGTTGGGTGGTTTGTTTATATACAACCACAAGGGGGAAGTGCTCATATCCCGAGTGTACCGGGATGACATTGGCCGTAATGCTGTGGATGCTTTTCGAGTGAATGTGATCCACGCCCGGCAGCAGGTGCGCTCACCTGTCACCAACATAGCACGCACCAGTTTCTTCCACATCAAGGTATTGTACAGTAGACAAGTTATATATTATCAGTCTTAGGGCTGTAGACAAGAACATATCGTCAGGTCCCGATGCTCAGGGTACGACTGCCATATAAAATGTATGGGCTTCATACCCCGAGTATCAAGCATCTGGACTGACGATATATTCTTGTCTACAGCCCTTAGAAGGATGGTGTGGCAGTACACTGAGGGATAAGGTAAAGAGTAGTAATGATCTTTTCGAAATTGATGTCTTGTTCGAGAGAAATAGAATACCCCATACTGTATTTTTGGAAGTTTTGGCCTTAGGGATTAACTGGAACAATAAATGACCATGGTATCCTACTGTTTCTCAGTGAAATAATATTAAGAACCAGATTTGTGGTCATGTTCCTTTTAAAAATGTTCTAATGCTGGACATGTACCCACTTTTGTCAAGAAGCAAAATGTCTTCTTCCAAATAAGCCAATATCCAGGCTTGACCAATCTGGAAATTGGATATATCTGGCTATTGGATCAATAAATTGTATCTACATTACTCATTAGTAATGTTTGTTTCACTTACTGTGTACCGGTAATTAATGAAATAACACTTCAGTAAATTATGAACTCATAGAACAAATGCACATATGAAAAATAGACTGGATAGTTGACTGGGTTAACCATCCTTCTGTAAATCCGTACTCAACTCCACCTCCATTTTCCCTAAAATATTTTGACTTCTCCATTAACATGGAACCAGTAATACTGGTACCTTCCAGTAATTTTAGGGCAAATCATTGATGCATAGCATTGTGTACTTAAGAGGTTTTTTGCTACAGTTATAATTTCTCTGTACCTGTCATACATGCTTAGACAGACACTGACCACTGTCGGAGGGATTGCATTCTCATCAGCCCCTTGTATTACAATTCAATTTAGGGCATATTAACCTCAAAAACTTTAACTGTGATTTTCTTTTCCTTTCTTAACTTTTCCTGTCTCCATCTTCAGCAGTATTGTTTAGTAAAGGACATTTATTATAATCATATTAAAATAATTTGCAAAAGTAAATCTTCAAAATATACTGTAATCTTTGCATTAAAGTAACCCATTTGTGCAGGAAAACTGTAATCATGACATCTGCCAGTCACATGCTGACGTGCACATATTCCATTCAAAACTTTATGTTATAGTGATTATTTGCTATTATTTATTCGCCTCCTCCAAACTCTGGTAGTTGGGTCTGATGGTCAGACGTCTAGATAATCGATATCTTACTAATTTTTATAAATGGATGATTGATAATTCATCCAACAGCTTGATCCTTTTTTTTGCCAAGAGATCAAAATGTTTATAAGTTACCCAGACAGTCACTCAGTTCCTCCTCTCCTAGTCTTTGTGTTGACTAGTGCACAAACCCATCCTTGCTGTCAAATCCGTATTGTATTGTGGACATGCCATGTCTAGGAAAGTACCATACTGTATTGTATATATAAAATGGTGATTAACAGTACAATCAGGATTGGATACTGTATATAATAATTACTGTACCATATAGATTTTCAATCAGTACCAGTTGTTATTGTTGAAGTTCCTCAAGCTGTCTGACCGAGCAGCCCCTTCAGTACCAGTAATGCTTCATTATTATCTTTTACAGCGTGCCAACATCTGGGTAGCGGCAGTGACCAAGCAGAATGTTAATGCCTCGCAGGTGTTTGAGTTTCTGCTTAAGATGTTGGAGGTAAGGAAATAATTTGGTGATATAAATTTATACACACATTTTGTAATAATAAGCCACCTCTCAAGGTTAGATGCATGAAGCTGCAGGAGCAAAGTACAGTAGTTTGTTGATTTAGTGCAAATAGGAATAATTTTTGTTACGGTACCTGGCTGATCCCCCCTTTTCAGACAAATAATATTTGATGTTAGAGGTACAATATATATATAATGTATATCACTATGTAGGCTATGCACTTTGTTTCAGTCATGAATCAATGTAAGCAGAATTTTGCTCTAGTTAAGAACATCAATAATGTAAATGTTATTCAATAACAAAAGTGATTAGAACTGTAGTTCAACCTTGATTTTAGAGGTCCTGGTCAAATTTTACACTTGAGTAGGGCAGCAGTGATTAGTTTGATATTAGTTTCAGTATTTGAAGCCAGAGAGAATGCTCGTGGAACAGGCGTTATTCTGTGTAAATATATATGTTAACATGGGTACAGTAATAAAAGAATAATGTAGCTCGTACTACCTGATTCAAACATGTCTGCCATATCAACCTAAGCTATAACCTCGCTCCCATCAACCCGAGAAGGTTAGGTAAGGTAAAGTTTTGTACATTTCCAGATACATTAAAAAATATCCAAAATAAGAAAATAATTTACCTTTATAATAAGTATTGTGAGTTACAAATTAGCCTCAGATTTGGTCTTGGTCAAATTTCAAAATTTGACGAGGACTACGTTATACCCATTGCATTCGTTGACCTCCCAGTCTGGCCATTGAAAATTTGCTTCAAGGTTTGATATACAGAATATGGTACAGTATAAAGTATGTCACTTTCTTGTAATATGTGACACATCTATGCATCCAACATGGGTATTGATGATGTGAGTTTCATGATTGCTTTATGTGAAGTTTGTATGGAACTTATGAAAAAAATCTTTAAACATGAAATATTGTACAGATCAGTTCCATATAAATATATTATTACTTTTCCAAGTTAATCGGCTGTATTCATCATCCTATGTCTGAATTGCTCCCAAGATGAGCCCGGTTTTATTTCAAAATTTCTTCAATCATTCAAATGTATTTCAAACAAATATATATTAATTGTACTTAATGTTTGACAGTTCAATATGTCTTAACAGTTGTCTTGGGACATGAGAGTTGTGCTTCACAAATTGTGATACCCAGTAATTAACTCGACAACAATAATACTTTTTTCAAGGTACAGTATTATGTAGCTCATTGTCTTTATCCAGGTACAGTGTTGCACACAATAGGTTATTGCCACATGTCATTGTTTGTGATTTATTAGCAAGATCCCTTTTTGGTTACTTCTAACGTAGCTGTCATTATTATGCATTACCTCCTGGTCTGTGCATCATAATTCATTGAGTAAATTGTAAATGATGTTGATGTTTATATAAATAAATCTGTTTCAGGTGATGAGTAGCTACTTTGGTAAAATATCAGAGGAGAATGTGAAGAACAACTTTGTACTCATCTATGAACTGCTTGACGGTGAGAGAACTTTTAAAATTTATTATAATGAACAATCTGAGCCTCAGTTTTACAGCCATGAATTTAACATTCGTATGTTTACCATGTAAGGTGAAATATAAGTGATGACCATCCAACAGAATTTGTCAAACTTCTTAATAACCTGTTACATAAGTATGAGGTATGTGACCCATACAGCCTGGCTTGGGTGGAACTCCTTTTCATTTCAGAAAATTGATTATATTAGCAAATTATTTGCATATTATTTACTTATGTGCCACTTGTGTGTCACCACCTGCCTGCATTGGCTTTTAGATACAGCTCTCAGCATTTTTTTCCTTGATGCCATATTGTACACTTCACAAAATAGACAGCTAGCAGACTCCTAGAGCAGCATTGAATCTTCTGGCTTTGTGCTAAGCATTTTCTGCTGTATATTCATATGCGATCTCTGACTTAAGGAAATTGCTTCAATTTACAATATACTGTAATGATTTAATTGTACAGTTTATTGGTTTGTGAAATTCTATAGGCTAAAAATAGATCTAAAATCTGCACCAGGTAACATATGTGTAGCAATTGATGCAAATAGAAAAATACCTCCCTTAATTTCTCCATTACAACATTTCCCAACCATACACCACTTTCACTCAATTAGTCTAGTGACCAGTCATAACTTTTCAGGCATTTGAGGAATGATTCCAACCTCCCACCATTTTAAATATACTTTTCATCAAGTAAGTAAGGTGTGGTAAAAATTCTACAGATAAGAATCCAACACATTGAACTGTTTCTACCTTTAGACAGACAAAGTGATTCTAATGCAGTCTTGTAATTAGGAGCAGTTGACTGATTGGGCTGGTGTAAGATTTGGATTTCATGCCTGCTTTACCTTATCTGACAAACATATACTTGAGACTAAAATTTTTGTATGCCAACGTAACAGTATGTGATGGTTGGGCATGTGTCTTTTTTTTATGTTGGGTCAAAAGTTTCAGTACTGTACTATGCCTTTGACTTAATCTTTTTCATTTAGTAAATTGCAGAGAAAAAGAAAAGTTTTAATTTAAAGTATTTCATAATTTGACTTTTTAGAATAGATTGTGGATAAGGAGAATTGATGATGCTTCAATTATGGGAAATAAAGTTGTAAAATGTGTTTTGCTTTTGACTTTGGTATATTCTGGAGGGCTCTTTTGGTGAGACTATTAATTAGATTTCAAGTGATGATTTTTATTTTTTTTCAGAGATTCTTGACTTTGGGTACCCTCAGAATACAGACACTGGAGTTCTCAAGACATTTATTACCCAGCAGGGTATCAAGACTGCCAGCAAAGAGGAGCAGTCACAGATCACCTCACAGGTGGGCAAAATAACTGATAGCTAAAGGGGAAACTCCTTTTGAAATTAGAACCATCAGAGTTCAGTTGATACAACTGCATTGTTTCTAAAGTTTAGTCATCATTAGTAAGACTGTAATGAAGCCCATACTTTTAGAAACATTTACGAAATGCTCTGTACTGTAATGTAAAAGGACAAAAGATATGTCATATATCATTGTCAGTGTCTCCCTTGAAATATATTTGGGATATGTTCCTGGAAGCTCAATCATTACTCAAAAATTCCTATGGCAAAACCTAAATAACATGGACCTAATGGGAGTATCTTCCTGCACCTGCTCAACTCCACATAAAATTTTAGTTTTATTCCCACATACCCTCCCACATTATAGAAAAATCATAGAGAATAATCTGAAATGTTAAAGAACATGCATTATGAAGAATAAAATTAATAATGATCACTCACAGTAAATCCACTTTCCCCAGGCCCCCACATTCCCCTCCTCACCCTCCCCACTTCACTTGAATAGTTTATTGTTTATTATTTAATTTTATAATAATTCTTTGTCATACTAAGAAATTTACACAAAATATATATAATAATAATAAAGTTATAATGCTTTTTACACAGATAGTCACTGGGTATTCATGTAACTAAAAAAGTACAATAATATTGACGATACAGATCACACAAGTAATCTATAAAAGTTAACGGCTGTCGCTCGCAACTGATGGTATGACACTGAGTGGCAGCGGCATGCTGAAGTACAATATTACTGAAGTGTGCTCGTATGTTTCTTATATTATATGAGTGATTAATGAAATGGCTCTCAATCTGTGCAGAACAACATAATAATTTTGTTATTTACATATATGTTGTGTAAATTACTCAGGATGGCAAAATATTATAATAAAATTAAATGATAAACAAAAAACTATTCAAGTGATGGGAGGAGGGGGAGGTGGGGGGCTTGGGGTGAAATAGTCACTGAGAGTGCTGTGGGCTAGTGGCCTACTAATGCTGAATAGATTATACTTATAATATTAAGCATTGTACAGAGTTGTTACAGACTTATGTACCTGTTATCCTTATGCTGGGATAGACGTGGTAATATTATAATATGGATAATTATACTTTTAAAGATTTAGTGTAATGAAGGTTACATGTTTTGATCCTATACCATTTCAATACGCAGAACATTACCATCATGATAAACGGTATTTTATCTGGGGAAGTGTAGCCGTCAGTGTTATGATTATTATATATCATGGTAAATATTATAATTAGTCAGTCTTACAGGTTCCTATAGAAGCATATGCATTTTTTTGTTTGCCATAACATAGAAAAGTCGCTGACAAAGAGTAGCAGAGAGTAATACTCTGTAACAGACATCATCTCAAGCTGACAGTCTGTGGTTGATGGAGGCTGTGCAGCGCCACATTGATTATATAATGGCAAGAGACGATCGTCAAGCAGATGCCTCTGATTGATAAAGAGTACCAACCCTACTGCGTTAAAAATATAAAACTTAACGTAAGGATGGTTTTTCAGGGTTTGGGCATTTATCTCCTTTGTGCTTGTTGTCCTACCTCTCTATTGCCTTCATCCTTGTCCTACAGGATCTTCCAGGCATAGGGCAGTCTAATTTCATCCTCAAATCAGTAACTCTTAGGTTCTCTTCCTATTTAACCAGTAGAGTGCTACAAGCATATTTATATTCACTGAACTCTTATTGCAAGTGTGACTCAAGTTTATATACAGTAGCCTAGGCATAGAATATATATTTGTACTTCCTGCTTAATTATCTGGGCAGTGACATTATTATAGAGATTCATGCTGTTTTGGTCCCAAGTCAATCTCTTGTATTACTATTTTGTATCCCTCTTTTCTTTGTTCTATTTTCAAAACTTGCGTTTCCACCTATTACTTCCTTATCCACTTTGCCAAGGGTCACCTTTACTTGAAGCACTGATGTGATAGAAATTACTTGACAGCAATGATCTATCTTTGCCTAATCTCTAATTTGGAGGGGAATGGCCCATAGGACTTAGTACAATGCCAAGTTTTGTTGGCTAAGGAGTTTGTGATTATGTGTTATTGGGATTAGAATAATTGTAATGTATATAAATGATTCAAGAGTACAAATAATGCTTACCTCGAAACAATGTGTATTTATTTCAGACTTTGATGTCATAAATAATAGTTCTTTTAATATCATAAATTTTAATTTTGACAGGTAACAGGTCAGATTGGATGGCGTCGGGAGGGAATTAAGTACCGCCGCAATGAACTTTTCCTTGATGTAATTGAATATGTAAATCTTCTAATGTCCCCCCAAGGTAAGTTGGTTTTTATTATTAAAGTGTTGCTCTTGTGTCAAACAGTATATTACTGATAAAATGAATTAGTTGAGTATATTTTTGAGCTATATACTTGTGCTTCTTGATATCCTTCTTATGGTTTATAATGAAATTTGGTATTTAGGGCAGGTACTGTCAGCTCACGTAGCAGGGAAGGTTGTAATGAAGAGCTACCTTTCTGGCATGCCGGAGTGCAAATTTGGCATCAATGATAAGATCGTTATGGATGCCAAAAGAGGTGAGTATTATTATATGTTAGTTTAAGCAACACTAAAATTTTCAGGATGCAATTCTTAAAAGATTTTTTACTTTGTTACTAAATGAATGGAATTATTGTTTAGAAACAAAAATTATAGTTCACTGTCTTTCAACATTTAGAACATAGTAACAATACTGGTGGTAAAAAAAATTATAAATAATTATTGTTGTGTTTCTCTCACATATGTATGCAATGATATCATGCTTTTACATTTTACAGGATCTTCAGATGAGACCCAAAGATCTGGCAAGACAAGCATTGCCATTGATGACTGTCAGTTCCATCAGTGTGTAAAGCTGTCCAAATTTGAGACAGAGCACTCCATATCATTTGTTCCCCCTGATGGTGAATTTGAGCTCATGAGGTATGTGAAGGAGGCTTATATTAAAGTGAATGTTTAGCATTTATGATATGAAAAAATTTGCATATGGGTTATTGTACCTATCCTTTGAATGTAACTTTGCACTGAGATATGTGTCAGAGACATGGATATGGAATAGAGTGCAGTTGTCTAGCTTAAGTGTGATGGAAATGAGCTAATTAAGATGAACATGTGACATGATGAGGTGTGATGGGAAAACAGTGAAAATGTGTATGAGGGGTGTGGTTTGGGTGCAGAGGCAATTGATGTTGAGTGGTTGAAAGGATGAAGTATAATACACTAGGGTGGGTTTTACACATGGAGAGATAACAAGATGAGAAGGTTACAAAGAAGATTAATGGGAGTACAATTGAGGGGCTTATTGTGAGATGCATATCACCTGTCACAGATGAACAGGGTAAAAGAGTATGTGATGGAGAGAAACATAAGTGCAAAGGGAGGACTTGACTGAGTGAGGATGGAACAGGGAGAATTGGAGACTTTTTTGCCATGGTCATTCCTTTAAGGAGATTTCCTGAAAGGAGTGAGGTGTCAGAGCTATAGATAGAAAGATAGTTAGTGTGTAACTCGTGCTCTACTTTAGGCCATGTACTTTTCAAACCCCTTGTATTTTGGGTTGATGATTTGCATCTTACAGCATAATGAGTTACAAAAGGTAAGGAGAGAGTACCCAGTGAAATGGGTCACACACACAATCACTCCCCCTTTCAAGCCAATGAAATTTTTTTAAGTTTAATATTTGCATTTCATTCATGTATTATGTCTACTACTTGTATATTAGTTTTTATTAGGTTCAATTTTAACTATATTTTATGTGAATTAGCAATTCACCGCTTGCATCATATTTTTTCACTGGGTTCATATTACTCTGAGTGCAGGTACCGCACAACCAAGGACATCTCCCTTCCATTCCGTGTGATACCCCTTGTGCGTGAGGTTGGACGTACCAAGATGGAAGTGAAGGTCGTGATCAAGAGCAATTTCAAGCCATCACTCTTGGCACAGAAAATTGAGGTAGGACACTGTTTTTGGCTAATCTGCTGCTATATACTGTATGCACTCTTAAATTCCAGAACATTAAAATAACACTGGAACTGTCTGTAAGATGAGGGCAGCAGCATACCAATATCACAAGATGGCTTAACTTATTATATGCATGTTTCCCTTGTATCTTGCCAATTTAGGCTTAATTCCTTTCCTCCATTGTTAAACTTCATTGTAGCTATTGCAATACTCCTCAAGACCCATTTTTAATCTATTGCAGAACAAAAGTCTCTCCCATGACACTATAATTTTATTCATATTTTCAGCTATTAATATATTCCACCCCATCTCTGCAAGACCTCTGTCACTTTGTCTTTTTTTTTTTTATTCTTGGGATGCAGTTCTATATCCTGCAGTGCAGTATATTAAAAATTACACCAAACATTGCATAACATAGCAGTACAGTAAAAGTCTGTTAATCCGACCACGGATACTCTGAAAATCCCAATAGTCCGGATTTTTTAAAGTGGTAATAAAAATTTCAATTTTGGTGCCCGAGTGGCCTATGCGGGGATTTTCCGGGTGTGTCGTCACATATGATATGCCTACGTGACTCACGTACAGCTGGGCCACCCACACTCACCCAGCTATTAGGCTTACCTATGCTCAAATTAATATTCAGTGAAAGTGATTTTAAAAGAAAATTACCAAAATTAATTAATACAAACTAAGGAATGTTTGTGCACGAATGAAAATTCGATGAGTTTTAGTGATAACTTAATTTCCCACCCCACTATCACCCTCACGCTCGCTTCCTACACTCGTGATAAGCCTAACCCCTTTATAATGAACAACTTCTCAAAACGGGCATTTTTCATGCTTTTAACCACATATCCCGGTACAGACATTTGATATGGTGAAAAGTGCAAGTGATTGTATGAGAAAATGACAAAGAATAATTAATATAAACTGAGGAAATGTATTTGTATTAGTAGAATTCATGGATTATTAATGATAACTGAACTTGTCAACCATCACCCTCACTCTTCACTCTTTACACTCACGCTATTAGGCCTACCCTTTTAGAAAGAACACCCTTTAAAAACATTCATTTTCCATACTTTGGGCTCAAGTTTAGAATTATTTTTAGTCTCTAGCTGTGTAGCCTATGGGAACCAAAGATACGAGTGAAAGCACACGTAGTTTTGAGAGCGAGTGTGCAGGCACTGGCAGACAGTCGTATGCATCAAATTTAAGCCCTCGGATATCTCGGATCTTCTGATAACTCAACAATCGACAAGGGTCTCCCTCCAATTGATCCGAGATAGCGAGGGTTTACTGTAATCCTATAATTTGTGTGTTTCTTTTTCCATATTAGTATATGGAGGTCCAACCAATAGTCCGAAAAAACCAATAGTCCGGATGACCTTCAGTCCCCTGCAATATGGATTACAGGACTTTTACTGTAATATACAATTTATTTGCTGTGGCCACATTCTCTGGTGCTGGCTTGAGGGAGTGATCATCTATAGCTATTATGTAGCTATTCTTCCATATGTTCTGTGTCACTTCTTTGATAATTATTTTAACTTTTTTTTTTTTTTTTTTTTTTTTTTTTTTTTTTTTTTAACGTTCTAGCCACTCCACTTGTGGGAATTGGCTTATGTATGGAAAAAGTATATATATAGGGTTGTGTTTTATGTTGCCCTACAGTGTTAAGGGGGTTGTACAATGTTGGTTTATCGGTAGCTACTGATTCTTCCAAACTATCCCAAGCAACAGAACACCATTATTTTGGTTAATCTAGTCGTGTTTCCTGACATACTGTAGAGGAATCAAGGTGCTCAAATGTTCCAAAAATATTATTATTATTATTTATTATTATTATTATTATTATTATTATTATTATTATTATTATTATTATTATTATTATTGTTACTATTGTTACTATTGTTACTATTGGTGCTATAATTTTGCTGTCATAGATTTAAGGGGATAGTATACATTTGGTACTTTGGAGTGCCTTGATTCCTCCAAAGTATAATAAATGTCATGCAGGAAACAACAGGACAGTCTAGATTGACAAAAATAATGGTGTCCTGTTACTTGCACTGGTTCGGAGGAGGAATCATTTGCTCCATATTTACCAACATTCTACTACCCCTCTGAAGAATGATGGTGAAATGTTTGTGGCTTTTCCCTTAGACTTTCAAAGAATTTCATTGCTCTCTTTGACGAAGGTTTGTGGTGTCACGAACATTCTTATAATCTCGGTAATGGATTAGTGTTTTTATTTCTAAGTAAACTTCCATCGATGGCCAAGACAATGGGGGAAATTATCACCCCCTCCCACCTAAAGATAAACAACAAGGAAGGTACTGTATGACATATTTTTGCTTCCCAATCACCCAGCTGTGATGTACTGTATCACATCTAGTTTGTTGGTATGTAAGTGCAAATGAAGAATCAGAGAGGCATTTACTGTAGATACCATTGCACTATACAGTAACAAACTAATGAAAGCGATGATTACAAGCGATTTAGATATCGTTACAGATTAACTAAATGCCACATGTTGCACACCTAATAAAATATAAACAAAAGTGGGAACAATTCTGAATATAACAGTAACATATAGCAGGCAAAATGTGAAACCTCATTGAGTGCAAAGTTCTTAACCAGTTGTCAGCTGTACAGGACATATCATAAATATTGAGGTGTGTCTATGATTTGAAATTCATTAGTGAATTATGCAAGGCATCAGAATATAAATTAGATACAATGACAAGGTATGCAGTTAATTTTATATATTTTAATGTGGAAGGGAAATGGGTATTCAGCATGCCTGCTTGTTGTTTGGTACTGTAATAGTAAAGTCCACATAGAAAGACATATAGTAATTGGACAGTACAGTATAGTGAATAAGGTAGATTTTACTGTACATTATAGCTTTGCAAGTTTGGTAATAAATGACATCATGGAGTACACTGTAGTAGGCAAAATCAATTCATTGTTGTAACACGTAGTTACTGTTGCCATTTTTGTTCAAGTTGCTGTACAGTAAAATGTCAATAAATAAATCATTCTGAAGATTGAACTGTAGATGAATATAAAAGTAGTGGATCATTTATGGATGGAAAATAGTAGTTAGTTTCTTTACAGGTTCGGATCCCGACACCCCTCAACACCTCGGGAGTGCAGCTCATATGTATGAAGGGAAAGGCAAAATACAAAGCTTCAGAAAATGCAATTGTATGGAAGTAAGTGTATCTGTTGTTAGAATACATAATTGAATATCTTTCAAAGTACAGGTAAGTTCACAACTTATAAATTCATATAATCTTGCTCACTGTGGCTGTCCCTGTTTCCTAAGAAACATTGATAATGTATAACAGAATTTGGCGTCTGAGGTACAAAACTAAGCATCATCGTTGTTAACCCTCATAAGTTCTCCATTCTCTTATGGTATACTGTACTACTCTTAATTTATTAGTGTGATATTGACAACAAAAGGTCCACAAAATTGTCGAGAACACTGGTTGAAGAATTGAAGTGAGTTTTTGAATGAGGAATGGTTTGTTACCTCTTGTAAAATTTTGGCAGTTGTTCTGTTGTCCCTTGGTTCACACCATTTACACCAGCACCATAGTGTTTCACATAAGGTAATTGTTTTATTATTTCATATTTAATTTTTTTTATTAATTTACATAAACTTTGTGCCAAATGTTTCCAAGTAAATTTTGTATTGTTTCATCAGACTCTGAATATAACTATGGATTAATTGAATTTGCAATTTTGCTTTAATAAATGCTGTAATCTGCCCTTCACTTCCGATTAACCGATATTATAGACCACAGGTTCCAGGCATGCCTAGGACATCATACTGATAAGTCAGATAATCAGAATTTATTTATATTAATGCTATATTACAAATTATAGAAAAAATGGGTCAACAGGGTTCATTTGTATTTATGTATACACCAGTGGTTCTTAACCTTTTAAATTGCCTGTACGCTTTAAGTGTTCATTATATTTTCCTTTATTTCCTAATTACAGGATATATATTTGTATATTTTAATATAAGAAATTTTCAATGTTGCATATGAGAACATGTCTTCTCGTATGCCTTACTATGATGTTTTGTACCCATGGTTAAGAACTAACGATATACTTGAACAATTTTTACAGGATCAAGCGCATGGGTGGAATGAAAGAGTCTCAGATTTCTGCTGAGATAGAACTTTTGCAAACAGACACCAAAAAGAAGTGGACCCGACCTCCCATCTCCATGAATTTTGAGGTAAGAGCAGTACCCATACAAATTAAATATTTCATAGTGCATAGTGCATAGTGGGGGATACAGACTTGTCACAGTGGTAGTATTCTTTCCTTACAAAAGTTGATCTGAGTTCAAGGTTTAAGAGTTAACTCTGTATTAAACTGTGAAACATGCAGAGTGAGAGAACTGATTAACCGAAGGTTAGAAGAAAATGCTCTGAGCTACAATGGCGATATGAAAAGAATGAATGACACACTAGTCTTGAAGAAGCAAAAAAACTGGTGAATGGTAGAATGTTAAGTAGTATAACAAGTGCCTGTAATTGGTTAATAGTAGAACTGTTTGAACTCCAAAAATTAAAAACAGGTCTACTTATTCTGATATCATGGATGATTTATATTAAAATATAACATAAAATGTAGACCATCAGGTGAAAGCCTGTAGATTTATATAAAGATATTTTCTTCATAATTATTATCACCTGCTGCTATAGAAGTGCTATTGTTGTACAGTATTCTTATTTCCTGCCCTGTATGAGAAAGTAATGTAATAGGTATGGTCATTTAGTTGGATTATTCATAGTAATAGTATGTATGGAACTTATTTGTTACAAATAACTCGCCACCAATAGGATTTGATGCTTGTGCAGTTCAAAATGCAACAATCTTTCCTTTTTTGGTTGAAAGTATCAGGAAAATAGTTATTTATTGAATCCAGTCCAATCATTCTCACATTGGGCTTATTGTTTCATACAGTCCAGGAATCCTTTGTTGAGCATGTGTACTGAATATAGAATGTCAGCATTGTGAAGAACTTAAAGTTGAAGCTTCCTTGGCTTCTTTATGGTTTGTATTTTAAAGCTTGTATTTCAGATTAAATATTTTGCTATTCTGCTGTAGTGTAACTCATTAATGGAAAACATGATTCTATGTTAACCATATTCTCAGCAGTGCAAAGGTGAGAAAGTTGTTGTTTGTAGAGTATTGAGTATGGTATTTATGCTTATCCCATCGAGGGAGGTACTACCGCCAAGGTATTGGGGTGACTCAATATTACAATACTTTGATTCTTATTTATCTCGTAGACCTTGGTTGCTGGTTACCCTTCTTTTTGTCTCCTACAAGTGGGGTATCAGGCCAGCTCCAGTTGCACAACACTCACATCCATGGAAATATGACCCGTATCAGCTATATCTTTATTTAAGAATACCTTTTTCTTAACAAATCACATTAATCTATAAGTACAGTACACAAGCTGCCTCTGCCTGGAGGCAAGGAATGAATGCTAAATATGCTTGTAGCACTAAGCATCACACAACTATAGAATGCCTCTTTAACAGGATGGAAAAGCTACAATAAATGATTATTAGCTTGGATGAAAAATGGGATTGTCTATTTTGTTATTAAAACGGTAGGTGGTAGATGATTTACGTGCATTGTACCTGTAGTAAGTTGTTTAGTTATAATTTTTGTGTACTTCATTAAGTAGTATTGATGGGATCTATTTGCCATGAATTAGTTTTCAATGATGCTTTGGACAGCTCAATATCCATTAGATGTCTGTGTATATATAGCTTGTAATATTTTGAGTGGAAGCATAAGTAATGTAATTTCATATTTCCTGTGTTAAAAGTTATATACCGGTATTATATTATATAAGGCATCATTATAAGGGTGCTTTTGTAATTAAAAATCACTAATAACATTTGTCTGGTAGTGTTCTTGTTGCATGTATGTACTTGTAGCAGCTATGCTAAGAATTTAGTCTTTGTAAAGCTTTGTACAGTAATCACCCCTATAGTCAAGGTAATTGGGCCAAAACATGTCCAGAAAGAGGAAGTTTCTGTATTTGCCCATTCATCAATCTTCTGTCTCTTTACATCATTTCCCATTTCTGTGCGGGGTAGATGTGGCAATATAGTTTTGGCAGAACGGTTTATGGCCGGATGCTCTTCCTAACACCAGCTCCCTATTTTAGGAAAGGATACTGGTGAATGGGTGAAAATCGGATGTCTGTGTGGGTGGAGCCATTACTACTCATACATCTTCACGATTGCTCAGATCAGATGTCTGTTTGGTGGGGCACCCATACAACTTAGCTATTGATCAGATCAGATATTTGTTTGGGCAAGGCCTTCATTACCCATGCATATTTACCACAGCACATAGGGGCAATGGGTGTGAGGGGACTGCCCAACCATCCTCTTTCCACCTGGGAAACAAATCTCAGGACCTCTTGGTTAGAAACCAAGCTCACCAACCACTGTGCCAATGGACACCTTTGTTCCATTCCATTCCATGACTCTAAATTAATTTTGTTTCTAACTTTATCACTTGCCTAGTTCAGTTTGCTTGTTGAGGTGTAGTGCCAATTAGCATGGTCTCTGAACACCAGCAAGAATACATGAAGTAGCACTGGGACCCCTAGGAATGTCACAATATCGATAACAGAGAGTATCGTTATTATTTTTGTAGGTGAGCAGCAAAGACTAGCTGCCCCAGATGGGGGTGCAAGATGCTACCTGACATGGTTGGCACCGCCATGATATATAATTATCTACGTTACTTCCTAGGGTCGGTCTGGATAATAGTGAGCCAGAAATGGGGGTGATTACTGAACCTATATGGAGGTGTGCCCCCTGCTGAGGTGAGGTAGGGACAGGTCGGACGAAATGGAGTTTTTACATTCTTTGAATAGCCCATTCCAGGCTCTAAATTGTGATGTATGTATGAAGCTGAAAGCCAAAGGAGTATGTTTTTAAGGACCATAATCCCAATGTAAAGTCTGTTTTTTTAACTAAAAAAACTTTGGGAGTAAGGAAATGGACTAGGAAAGGTGATGCAACCATTCATCAAGCTAAAACGGGAGTGAGGTGTGACTATGCAGGCCGGAGGGATAAATCTCACTTCAAGCGCTGTTTTTCTGATTGTGCATGTTGCTTGTCTCACTTCAACAAGGGGCACCTTAATTTTTGCTTAGTGTAGATTTTAGAAGCATAACATTGTGCAGTATATTGGAGTATATGAAGCAGTGCACTGTGCATCTGCAACTTAAAAAATGTACTGTAGTGAGGTTTTCCAGTTGCCTCTTTATCCTTGGTATGTTATATTTGACATGGACGAATAACTCTTTTCTTTCCCCTCTTCTCCAAAGGTGCCGTTTGCTCCATCAGGCTTCAAGGTCCGCTACCTGAAAGTGTTCGAGTCGAAGCTTAACTACTCAGACCATGACGTAATCAAATGGGTTCGTTACATCGGCCGTTCGGGACTCTACGAGACCAGATGTTAATACCCTTTAAATATGTTTATGATGCCACTAGCCAGAATATTGTACTCATCAGATAACGTAGGTAATTACAGGATGTGCATTAACAAATCTGACTTTACAGGTATGAAGGAGTAATGCTACTAAAATGAGTGTATTGTACTCCTCATCAGATAGGTTAAAACAGGATGTACATTAGTAAAGCTGACACATTAGATCGTATATCACAATTATGAAGGAATAAGTTATGTTATGCTTAACTATGTGTGAAGTAGCAGTGTTGGAAGGTGAAGGAGCAAATTATGAATCTAGTACTGCAGATTGTGAGATAAAAGGTTTGTATATACAGTACATAGATGTATATGAAGCAGTCATAATTATAAGTTGTTATTCTTTGAATGAAATGTATGTGAGAGATTGTACAGTACAGCACTGAAATTCTTTGTTGTGTGGATACCAGCAATTAATTCGTTATACATGATCAATTTAATTTTTATGCAAAATAGTTTCTGTTTTGAGGCTCGGTAGCCTCATTTCTTTACAAATAATTAAAGAGAATGTGTTCTTTAGTGGACAGGCAACTATATTTGTTCATTAGTTGCATGTATATACGTTTCAAGATCATTATTATGGAAAGTTTATTTATAATAGAATTTTATTATAGTTTGCCTTGCTGGTAGAACTTTATTTTCATTATAGACTACAAAATCAAGAATGACATTCCTTGTTATCATTTGTCTTTAGTTATATTGACATTTTCCTTTAATATTGTAGTAGTCTAAGTTACTGTTAGTCTGTAGGGAATCATATTCATTGTTGACATGAGAATTAAGTTAGGTAGGTTGGAGATATATGGGAATCTTCTAAAATCACAGATTGTTTGATGACTGTCTAGTTCTTGTTATTTCATGGTCAGCATCAATCCACTGAATAAGTACTACTTATATTAAGCTTCAGTGGCTAACAGCATTAAGGTATATGGTGGTCATATAACACATCAAAAGACATACAGTATTCAGGTGCTTTCTTCAAAGTTGACAGAGGTTTATGCATGTGCTTCCAGTTTCTCCTTTGATTTTACATCTTGGCTTTTTTTCTAACCTAATTAAATTGCATCGTGGGTTATTCTAGTTAGTAAAGTTTTACTTAGCATGGGTTAATGATTATTTGGAATCTGTGTGAACTTATTGATCTTGTAGAGTATACACATAATTTCATATGGGGCAAACAGCCAGGATGTTTCTTTTTATTCAGTTTTAAATGGTTTACTAAAACTTCAATTTAAGGCAGTCATAACACAGTAAGTGGTTGTTGTGTGTGTGTGAAGAATGATAGGTAGAGAGAACTAATGCAAAGTAGTTTACTAATACCATGTCTTTAATGTTTATGACTTTACCTTACTCTGTTCAATCCTTATCACCACCACCATTCCTTACCACTCAAATAATTTCTTTATCACCCTAATCATCTCATTTATTACAGCAGAGCCCCTTCTTACTATTTAGTAAAACAAATTACGGTAACCTCATATTTACTTGCACGATTTATTCATTGCTTGGTCAGCATGGATCTTTAACTCCTGTTTTTGTGTGAGTTCCGAATTGGCCGATGTTGGGCACCCATTTGGTGATGTCATGGCTGGCTTCAAGCCTTGTGCCTGCCAAAACAAAACAAGTGTTCTCACTCGGGGCTAATCCTAGGACAGAGAGCATGGGTTAGTATTGCCTGATGGTTAACAAAAAATAACCATTTGACCACCTGCCTCCTGCTGCTGCTGCTGCTGCTGTTGCTGTTGCTGCTGATCCTTCTGATGTAGTTATTATGAAAACAAAATGTATTTGTTCATATTTGTCTCTTGACTTTCATTCCAACCCTCTAGATCATTAGGGTCCTTTGTCTCTCTTTGGCAGTACAGTATTGAACAAATATAAATACTGTATTTAACCAATGATACTGTATGTGTTTATCAAAAAAAAATTGCAAACTTTCCCAGTACTGAATACTGTACTGTACTTAATTCTGTAGTGTGCAGTAATTACAAGTAATTTTCATTGTTATTAAAGATTCCAAATGTAAATACTTCAATTTTGTAAAGTTTGAATATCAATGTAAAATTTGAGCTTAGTTGAGGTTATGTAAACATTTATAAATTACATCTTTCTATCTATAGCTCTGATACCTCCCTCTGGGAACCTCTGAGGGGGTGGCCATGGTAGAACCGTTTCAATTTTACCTGCCAGCACTCCCTCCTTGCTTGGTCAAGCCCTCTCCTTCCACTCCCACTTCTCTCCCTCATGTACTACTCCATCCTGTTCACCCACCTGACTGATGGTCTGCCTCTCATTCCAGGTCCTTCCACCTCACTCTTGTAAACTCTCCATCTTGTATTCTCTCCAAATGTCCAAACCACCTCTGTGTGCTTTGCTGTACTTCAGCACCAACTGCAGTCTTACTCGGATCACACCTCTCGTATACATTCTCCTTACTTTCCCATCCCACCTTGTCAGGCTATATAAAGTTCCCTTTTCACCTCCCTGCTCACACTTCTATTCTTCATGATTTTCCCACGAGAGCCTATGACCTGCCTTCCTGGCACTGCTCTTTCTGATTTTTCATCCCATGCTCCCATATTTACAAAACTGTTAAAAAATATCTAAACTTCTGCATTTCCTTCATCCTTTCACCTTCCAAAGTTATCTTAGTGTCCCAGTAGGTACCCTTGCATTATAGGGTGTTGCAACATCAGTCACTTCAACCTCGGCCCTTTCAAAGAGCATCACCTGACTTTTACCAATATTCACATTGTTTCCTTCTTATCCATACACCCTGAAATCATCCACCACACACTGCTATCAACACAGCATCATCTGCAATCAAGCTTGTCACAAAGGATGACTTTACTCCGTTCAGCCTTGCATCCTGGCCACCCACTCTTGCTTTCATTTTTCTTGTACATACATCCATTAAGATATTGAAAACCCCCGGTGACATGACACACATGAATAAAGATGAATAAATAATGAGTAAATGAAAAAATAGATATGAATTAGTGAATAAGAAAATGAAAAAAATAGATAAGAATAAATAAATTAATAAATACATATATAAACATGAATAAATAATACAATAAATAATACAATATACAAATCTTTATACATATTGCAACACTATTATAAAATGGATAGGCACGTGTGTGTTTATACTTTTTTACAGTAGGAGTGTGTGTGTAAAAAAAATATATATACATTTAAAACAAAGAACAAAGTAAAATAATAGAAAATGAACTGAACATTAAAATAAACATAAGAATTATTTATATATATTTTTCATGTGACATCCTAAATTAATCACATGACAAAAATCAATCCCCAATCCATTCACACTAAATTAATCCCCAATCCAAAGTTAATCACATGACATACTAAATTAATCCCAAATCCATTATCTCGCATTAAATTAATCCCAAATCCTTTGACACTAAATTAACCCCCAATCAATCCCATGACACTAAATTAATCCCCAATCCAATATTAATCCCTATTCCATCATGTACACACTAAATTAATCCCCAATGCATTATGTCACACTAAACAGGGTTTTAATGTCATCTAGTGTGAGTTTGTCGTGTTTGGTACGTTTGGCTCCGGATAAAACGTCTTTGGAGATTTGTAATTTCTTCTTCTGTAGGTCCAAGATTTTGTGTTCGACTGTATTCTCCACTATAAACCTGTAAAATAATAAAAATATAATAACAATATAATATAAAATAATAATAAAAATACAGTACTGTAATAATAACAATAATAATACATACCTATGTATATATACAGGTTTAGTTTGTCCCAGTCTATATAATTATTTGGTCACAATACTACTACTACTAACAATTCATTAATAATACATACCTATGTATATAATATACAGGTTTAGTTTGTCCTAGTCTATATATTCGGTCACAATAATAATAATAATAACAATAATAACAACAATAACAACAATAATAATAATAATAACAACAATAACAACAATAATAATAATAACAACAATAATAATAACAACAACAATAATAATAACAACAACAATAATAATAATAACAACAATAATAATAATAACAACAATAATAATAATAATAAAAAAAAAAAATACTAATAATAACAATAATACTAATAATACAATAATATTAATACATACCTATGTATATATACAGGTTTAGTTTGTCCAACTCTATATATTCGGTCACAAGCCTGAGTTTCAAGTTGTGGGTTCCAATGTATATCTATGAGAAACAAATGATTCGCTCCAATAAGGTTCAAACCAACGCCACCAGCACCAAGGGATAGTAACATTACCTGTGGAAGAGGAGTAATAATAATAATAATAATAATAGTGATAATATTTCATATTATTGTGGAAAAATGTGATTCTGACATGTATTACAGTGTATAATGAAATCAGAGCATGAAAACTTACTTAGATATGTAAATATAGTGTAAAAGTGAATAGTGTTGATGTCGTTGTGAAGTGGGTATCCTTCCTACAGATGTCATTTTACTGTTTACAAATACATCAGTAGACAGCTAAGGCCATTGTCACACTATGGTGATAACACACACACACAAATGAGAGGTGTCATACACAGCCGCACCGCAGCATATCAGGACAAAACACACAGTTTTATATACATGGTAACACTGTCCAGCCACACCACACCGACACTGGTACCAATCTTCTTTTATAATAACTTGATACCATATTTAACGTGGATTTATTTATTCAAAGTGTCCAAGACAAGTCAGTTCTTTGGGAAAAAAGTACAAAATAATATTATAATAAACATTGTAAGGAAAAGTTATATATTGGTTGACATTGATGACCTTTTGTACCAGAACCTGACTTGGAGTTAGTACAAAGATGAGAAAGGTAACAATATCTTGTATCTTTTTATTCCTAAACACTTATATAGTAAATTTGTCATATTTAATATTAATACAAATTGTGCTCAATACCCAGTGTGACACGATACAGGATTTGTGGCTTCATCACTGCAGCCTTGCCGTAGCATAGTGTGACAAAGGCCTAAAGGTGTGAACTTCAATATCCTGTATCATTTATTTATGTAGTGTGAGTGGTTTACAAGTGACTGTGAGTGTGGAGAGTGGCCTGGGAGAGGGAGCTGCTGTGATAAATAATACCCACAGTCTAGTGGTTAATTAGTATGATTAACTAGAGTAATAACATAAATAAAATACTTTACCTTAGCACCATGTGGGTTATTGTTAAAATCATATACAATATCAGCTCTATCTTTAACCAACACTTTTCCAGTAATAGTGTTCCATTTCATATCAGCGTTGGTAAGATGTTCACTCACTATTTCCAACATGGATGTCCATTGGGACACTACAATACTTTTATCATCATTATCTATTTTTTTCAGTTCTTTAAGTAGTGTTCGGATCTGAAAAAACAAATAAAAATATATAAAAATAATAATAATAATAGGATATAAATTTACATTACTATACTTTTATCTCCATTATCTATTTTTTTTCAGTTCTCTAAGTAGTGTTTGGATAAAAAAATAATAATAATAAAAATAAAAATAAAAATAAAAATAGTAATGACAACAATAATAATAATAATAATAATGATAATAATAATAATAGAATATAAAATTGCATTATACATTTCTCTCTTTGGATGATTTGAGTTTGGTTAATAAAGTACTGATCAGAAAATAATAATAATAACCACCATAACACACACACACACACTCAACCTTCAATCACCAACACACATGCATACACCCTCACACACTACTTTCAATCACCAACACACATACACACAAACATACTACCTTCAATCACCAACACACACACTCAACCTTCAATCACCAACACACAAACCTTAGAGCTCTTTTTAGTTTCTTTAAAAACGGGATTGTCTGCACTCAGTACGGAGGGGGCAGGGGGGGGTGTAGCCTCCTCTCCCCCCTTCTCTGGGTGGGGGGTTGACATCTCCTCTTCCCCCTCCTCCTTGCTGCTCTTGTTTGTTATTGACATATTAGCCATGTGTGTTATCAAGTCTAATTCATTTTCTTCGTCTTGTAAATCTTTTAGTTCCGTCTTGTGTGTCTCTGTGTCCAACATCTGGGGAAATGTAAACAAAATTAATATAAATAGAATTAATGTATTATTATAAATATAGGTAATGTATTAATGTATATATAATTAGTGTAAATATATATTAATGTATATATCATTAGTGTAAATATACTTAATGTTATTGAAGTTCCTCAAGCTGTCTGGCCGGCTAGCAGCCCTGTATATTTAATGTAAATATAATTAATTATAGTTAATGTAATTATACAATAATTATAGTTAATGTATATATAATTAATGTAAATATAATCAGTGTAAACATAATTAATTATAGTTAACGTAATTGTAACGTAAATACAGTTAACAGTAGGTGTGTGTGTGTCTCTCTTTCTGTATGTGTGTGTGTGTGTGTGTATATATATCTCTTTCTGTATGTGTGTGTATCTCTTTCTGTGTGTGTGTGTGTTTCTTTCTGTATGTGTGTGTATCTCTTTCTGTGTGTGTGTGTGTTTCTTTCTGTATGTGTAGTGTATGTATGTATCTTTCTGTATGTATATACAATATATATATGTATACATGTACACACCTTATGTATTAACGTTGGATGACAACATATTTGTCTTAATCTCAGCAGTAATACCAATATGTGATGTGACTTAACATTCTCTGGTACACACATATTGGTAGTGGCAAGGGTTGGGGTGTATTTATTATCTGAAATATATATATATATATTTTAATAATAATAACAATTATGACAGTAGTAATAATACATATATTTAATAATAATAATAATGATGATAGTAATGATAATAATAAATAAAATAAAGTAATAATAATGATGATCGTAATAGTAATAATAATAATAATAATGTAGTGGCAAGGGTTGGTGTGTATTTATTATCTGAAATATATATATATAATTATTAATATATATATTTAATAATAATAATGATAGTAATAATAAATATACTGTATAATATAATAATAATTATGATGATAATAATAATACAGTAATAATATCAACAATAATGATATAATAATAATAATTTAATTAATATATATACATACCATCTACACTATGTTGTTGTTGTTGTTGTTCTTGTTCTTTTTGTTTACTGGGCCATTTCTCAGCTTTTTCTCTTTCCTTTTCTTCTGCTGTTTTCATGTACTGAACCAACGCTGATCTGAAAACAGTGAGGTCATATAGCTCCCGACAAAGAACAAAATGATGGATTGATTGACTGATATTAGGTGCCACAACAGTAAGGTCATATAGCTGCCGAGGAAGAATAAGATAATTGATTGATTGACTGATATTTGGTGCCACAACAGTAAGGCCATATAGCTTCCGAGGAAGAAAAATATGCTTGATTGATTGATTGATATTAGGTGCTACAACAGTGAGGTCATATAGCTCCTGAGAAAGAATAAGATGATTGATTGATCCATATTATTAGGTGCCACAACAGTAAGGTCATATAGCTCCCGAGGAAGAATAAGATGATTGATTGATACATATTATTAAGTGCCACAACAGTGTCAATGAAGTTGGTGGTGTGATGTGTTTTTGGTGGATAAACCATTACCTACTCAACTGCCTTCTCAGTCGCTGCGTGAAAATAATTTGAATTTTTGTTATATTTGGCAACTAAGGAGGCTGGGCACTGGTGAGGTATGGTAAAGTTAGTGAGTGCTTAATGGAGTGTGATGTGTGTAAGGATATCTTTTGTCACCAGCGTGTGTGATTTCCCACATATGAATGTTACATTGTGAGACATGGTTTGTTTACCATGGTGATGGGACATAAACCACAACTCACACAGGAACAAATCACTCATATTTACATGCTCAACAAGGCTGGATATGGTGCAAAACACATTGTGAGGCAGACAGCAGTGTCTCAAAGGACTGGTGGGCGTTGGTTGAAAAAAACACACCTGGTAGCACTAAAAATCTTGTACATAACACTCTACAACTTATAAACCTCCAGTTAATGAACACTCCTCCATTTCCCGTTCATAATATCAAGGAAACGAACCCAACTTTGTTGCTAAATACTATTTCCTGATATATTTTGAAGGACTTGGCCCTTCCTTCCCACCGTGCAGCACACAACACCTTTTTAACACCTCACCACAAAGAAAATTGGGTTGCTTTCACAAAAAAATATGTTACCTGGCCACTTGACAAAGTTGGTGTCATACTTTGGTCAGATGAGAGCATCTTCACTGTGACAGTCACACTAAGTAAAAGAGTTCGTCACCCCAGAAGTGATGACTGTTAAAACACCAAGTTTTTAGCACCACATGTGAGATATCCACATAAACTGATGGTTTGGAGTACTTTTTCTTACCATGGTGAGGGGAATTTAATTTTCATGAAAGGTGTTACTGTGAATGCTGAAGGATATTTTAATCTATTACTGGCATATGATAATTTAAAAGAATGCTTTGATAAGTACAAATGTGAGACCTTTATGCATGACGGCACACCATATTATAGGAGTAACATTGTCAAGGAATAGTTAGCAGATTGTGCAGTAAATTATTTTCATGATTGGCCTGCTAACAGTCTTGACTTAAACCCAATCAAAAACTTATGGTCATTAATGAAAAGAAAACTAAGAGAGAAAGACACAAGTTCCATTCCAAAACTGAAGGCAGCACTCGTGGATGTGTAGGAGTTACTTAGTGAGAACACATTACACACACTTACTGACTACTTTCCACAAAGGCTACATCAGCTCATCAAAAGGAAGGCCCACCCAACAAAATATTAGTCGGTGCTAAGTGTATAATACTTTTTGGGGGTATTATTGGGGGGGAATATCATCATTTTCCTGCACGCAAATGTTTACATATAGGAATGACACAACACTGCCAACTTCATTGACTTCCACTGTACAGTAGCTCCCGAGGAACAATAAAAAAGAGAGAAAGAGAGTGAGGAAGGAAGGGGGGGAGAGAGAGAGAGAGGATGTGTGTGTGCGTGCGCGGGTATATATATGTGTGTGTGTTTTCTTTTTTGTATGTGTATGTGTGTGTGTTTACAGGTCCCAAGTAATTCGACTAACCTTGAGAAAATAAACACTTGGTCATACACTTCACGTTCCTTCTGTGACAGTGACAGGTCATGATGTATTATGGTCTTCTCAGGTAACTCTACAATCTTCTGACCTGTTGCCTTGTTTACCTGAAACATGGCTCACATTATAATGCACAATAATAATAATAATAATAATAATGACTATAATAATGATACTACTACTAAAAAAAAAAAAAAAAGTATAATAATGCGAGCCTAACACAACTGACCTGGTCTTTTACTCGTCGTAACATTAGGACCTTCACCAACATGGCAAGTCGTCGAGCACCCTGTGCACTGTTATTACACACCTGAAGCTTCCAACACTGTAAATATGGAAAGAAAAGTGTTGGTTAGGTTAGATTAGATTAAAGTTAGGTTAGGTTAGGTTAGATTAGATTAGATATTATCAATATTTATAAACTCACAGTATAATCATCAAATGGTGTAGCTCTAAGATATCTAATTAATGAGTATAGATCCATTTCTTGGTTATGTACAGGTTAGATTAGATTAGGTTAGGGTAAGTCTCTATAATTACTCACAGTATAATCATCAAATGGTGAAGTTCTAAGATATCTAACTAATGAGTATAGATCCATTTCTTGGTTATGTACAGGTGTGCCAGTCAGAGCCCATCTCCTTCCTCCTCTCAGCATACATACAGCTTGTGAGGTCTTACTGCGATGGTTGCGTATGATATGAGCCTCGTCTAGTATGATGCGAGTCCAACCAACGCGGAATAGACTCCCTTGATTCTTAGCCTTCACCTGGGTTGTAAAAAGTAGTGGTTGTGAATTGTTGTTGTTATGTTATACCTGTGTTATAAAATGAGAGGTTGTGAAATGATCAAATTTTTATTATTAGGCATTTAATGCAACAAGTAAATGAAATGAGAGTTCCGTTGAGCTTTTGCTTTGTTGACTTCGAAAAAGCATTTGATAGTGTTTCGAGAGGGACTATGGGGAAGATTATGAGGCTTTATGGAATACCGGAGGAGTTTATGAAGGTCGTTACGAACATGCATGATGGCACATTTTGTAAAGTGATGGTTGATGGTTGTATGAGTGATCCGTTTGAAGTAAAGTCAGGTGTGATTCAGGGTGGCATCTTGTCGCCTTTGTTGTTCGTATTGGTCATAGATTACGTAATGAAAAGGGTTGGTACAGAAACTGGTGCAGGTATACTCTGGGGAGAGAATGGAAAGCTCTTGGACCTGGATTATGCAGATGATATAGTTTTGATGTGTGATGGGCCGGAGGAGATGCAGAGGGTGTTGGATTGTTTAGTGAGAGAGGGCTTAAGGGTGGGTTTGGTTATTAATTGTGGAAAAATTGAAATTATTAATATGAACATGGAAAATGCACAGGACTGTATGATTGGAGGTGTGGTGGTAAAGCAGGTTGAAACGTTTAAATATTTAGGTACCTGTTTAACGAAGGATGGTTCTTTGACCTTAGAATACGAAGAAAGGTTAAGAAAGGCAAATCAGGCAATGGGAATGCTTAAAACTGTTTGGAAGAATTAAAGTTTTTCTGTGCATACAAAAATCAAAATTTATAAAGTAATGGTTAGGAGTATACTAACCTACGGTCACGAATCATGGTACAGTACAGCGAATATGGACCGTAAATTCTTGGTGTTTGAAAATAAGGTACTTAGAAGAATATTAGGAATTAAGTGGTGGGATAGGATATCGAATAGCAGAATTAGAGAAATAACAGGGGTGCAGCCAGTTGATGAATATGTTAGGATGTCACGTTGGAAGTGGTTAGGTCATGTGTATAGAAGACATGGGATAGTACGAGATACACTAGGGTGGGTAGCACATGGTACAAGAAGAAGAGGAAGGCCTAGGGAGACGTGGGTGAGAACAATGAGGCGGGAAGCGGGAGATGAATGTTGGGGAGATTTGGAGGAGTTAGCTCAGGATAAGGTGTGGTGGCACGAGTTCATTGAGGCCCTATGCATCCCCGTGGGTGCTACAGGAAATGATTGGTTGATTGAAATGTTGTTATTAAAGTGGTTGTAATTTGTTATGTTATGTTATGCCTTGATTATTAGCCTTTACCTGTGTTGTGGTTATAAATTGTTGTTATGTTGTGATGTTTTATGTTATGTTTTGTTAATAAAATAAAGAAAATAAAAATAACAAAATAATAATAATAATAATAATAGTAAATAAAATAATAAAAATATTAATAAAAATAAAAAATAAAAATAATAAAAAATAAAATAAAATAAAAATACTACTACTACTACTAATAATAATAAAAATAAAAATAAATAAAAATACTATTACTACTAATAATAATAGTAACTAAAATAATAATAATAATAACAAATATAAAAAGCAAATAAAAATAATAATAATACTAACCTTAGGAATGTCATCTTTATTCTTAACATTAATGTGTTCTTTGCTGCCGGGAAATCCTTCCTTCATTACTATAGTGTATGTTGTGACCACCATGTCATAACGAGCCAATCTGATAATAATATTAATAATACTAATACTAATAATAATAATAAATATAACACTAATAATAAAATACTAATAATACTACTACTAATAACAATAATTATAATGATAGTATTGATCATAATAGTAATGAAAGTAATGATAATGACATTGATAGTAATAACAATAATAGTAATGATGATACTAGTAATCATAGTAATAATAATGATAATAGTAATAATAGTAGTAGTAGTAATAATAATAATAATAAAAATACTAATTATACTAATAAGAATAAGAATAAATACATAGATAAAAAAAAAAAAATACTATGTACTACTACTACTACTAATAATAATGATAACAATACTACTAATAATAATAATTATACAGTAATAATAAAAAAAAATACTAATAATAATAACAATAATAGTACTAATAATAATAGACATACTTTTTAACATTGGACTCTCTGGTAGCTCCGTGATAGATATAAACATTACTACTACTACTACTACTACTAATAATAATAATAATACTGCTACGACTACTACTACTAATAATAATAAACATACCTTTTATCACTGGACTCCCTGGTAGCTCCGTGATAAATATAAACATTCATCTTTCCTCTGGACACATGACGTTTTACTTCACCTTCCCACTGTCCTAATAATGATGCCGGACACACCACTAATGTCCCTAGGGAAGGTACTAATGAATGGCTCCTGCTACCACCTGTAATAATAATATTAATTATACAGTAATAAAAAATAATAATAATGCTTTGAACTACCTATAAAAATAATAATTATGCAATACTAATACAAATAATAATGTAATTGTGAAAGCCTAATTGTGAAGTTAGACTTTTTCATAAATAATATGTGTGTTATGTACAGTTATACATGTGTGTGTGTGCGCATGTATGTATATGTGTGTGTACATACCTTTAGTACGAATCCAACCTAAGTCTTCTTCTTCTTCTTCTTGGTCACTATCGCGTTCGTCTTTCTTTAGGGCCGAGAAGTCTTTGGGGATGGTGCCCTCCTCTACCAACTCACGGTGTTTTAACATTAGTGATATCATGGTAAGGGTCTTCCCTAAACCCATATCATCAGCTGGGGAGGGAAGTAATAATAATAATAATAATAATAATAATAATAATAATAATAATAATAATAACAACAACAATAATAATACAGGAACATGAATAATACTAATAATAAACTAGAAATAATAATAATAACAATAATAATAATACTAATATTTATACTAATACTACTACAATAATAATAAGAATACTACTACTAATAATAACAATACTATTGCGGATGCCTGTCCGGGATGCAACACAGCACCCCATTCTATTAAACACATTATTGAAGACTGCAACGCACACAACCACACTCGCCAACAACACAACATACACTCTCTGAGGGCACTGTGGGAAAGCCCGGTTCAGGCCATGACCTTCCTCAGGAGCTCGGGGCTGCTCGGCCAGACAGCCTGAGGAACTTCAACAACAACAACAATACTAATTATCAATAATAACATTTTACCTAATATTCCTCCTGGTGGTAACTGTGATTCTCTCCATAATAACCAAGTCAATGCCTGACGTTGATGGTCCATAAGTTGCACCTTGAGTCCTTGAGGCTCCTCCTCGGTCCCCTCCACGCCCCCTACTCCTTCGTCTAGGTCCGGGGCCGACCTTAGGGCCCGGTGTAGTGCTTCAACTGCCTCGGATGTTACTCGTACCAATTGACGCTCTCTGGCTGTGTGTGTGTGGGTGGGGATAAGGGGGGTTGAGATAGGGGTATGTGTGTGTGTGTGACAGACAGAGAGAAAGATACACACAAACACAGACAGAGAGAGAGAGTCTTGAATGAATCCATATTTTTATTAAATATATATACTTTTTTTTTTAATTGGGGTGAAAAACACATTTCTTTATGTTTCCAGACATGCTGATTGTAAATCTGTAATAAATAGAAAAAAAAATTCCTAATTTTTTTTTTTTTTTTTTAATAATGTCGGTTTGATATACAGCAAGACACTCTGATTCAGAATCTGCAATAATATATTTTTGAAAAAAATTTCCTTATTTTATCTTTGGTAGCATATGATAAAAGATTATTTGACATCATGGGTCCTGCCATCGACTCTTAGGGTTGATTCCACAGTGGTATTTGTTTGTAAGCTTCCCAACCAACCACACCTGTAAGACTTCATTACTTTTACAAAATCTATCCAACAGTAAGACAATGATGATCCCTGTATAGTTTACTCACCAAATTCATTAAATAATTCACCCATAAGTCATTTACACGGCTAACATTCTTTCGTTTGCGTACTTACAAACCAATACGAATGACTGTGGAATTGACCCTTAGTTATTTCAACACCAATTTAAGGGGTTAGTTTACTTTTGGTACACTGGAGTGCCTTGATTTCTCCAAAGTATATCAGGAAACTCTACCAATGAATAAATATAATGGTATCCTATTGCTTGGAGTAGTTTGGAGGAATCATTTGCTCCAGATTTACCAACACTGTACTACCCCCTTAAGTTGGTTAATTAAGGGACCCTGTGATATAATCAGAAAATTGGAGGTATAGGAGCCCTTCAAATATTACCACGAAACACCATCTATATTGAAGGAGTTTGTTTCGTGGCATATTCAGGAGGAATCAGAAGCCATCAAGTCTCATACACAATCACAGGGTCCTTAAGAGAACGCACAGAGGATAAAATATACCAACCCTTCATTTTACACACACACACACACAAACCCACACACATCACAACAAGCCAGCAATCAACCTACCCAAAGATATTACACACACACACGACCTACTCGAAGATATTACACATACACACACACACTCTCGACCTACTCGAAGATATTACACACACACATACACACGACCTATTCGAAGATATTACACACACACACACACACACGACCTACCCGAAGATATTACACACACACACACTCTCGACCTATTCGAAGATATTACATACAAACACACACACACACGACCTACCCGAAGATATTTTTCCGCCATAGTTGCGAGCAGTTCCCTCGACGGCCGAATACAATTCTTGTATGACATTGTGCGAGAGGTGTTGTTGTTGTTGTCGGGGGTATTGGGGTTGTACGAGGTTGGCGGCCGCTGCTCCATTGAGGTCGCTTTGTTTTTGTTTATATTTATGTTCTGGTCCACTTACTAATAAAAAGAAAAAGAAAATATATAAATAAATGAATTAATATTTTTGATAGACAATTAATAAATAAATACTTGTATCCATCACTTACTTTATTTTTACACACATTGAAGACAACCAAATATTTTCCCAGGTTTGAGTTATTATTATTATTATTACTGTATTATCATTATTATTATTATTATCATCATTCTCATTATTACTGTATTATTATTATTATTACTAAATTATAATTATCATTATCATCATCATTATTATTACAATTATTATTACCTATTATAAGTTCACTAGGTGATACGTCCATTTCAAACATCATTATTTCCTTCTCCAATTCAGTGATGCGTTTTTTAAGTCGCGTTCCACCGTCCTCTAGGGTGTGGAGTTTGGCCGTGGAGTACATCATCTGTAATAATAATAATAATAATAATAATAATAATAGTAATAATAATAGTAGTAATGATAATTTTAATAGTAATAATAATAATGATAGTAATAATAGTAACAGAAATAATAATAATAATAATGATGTTAATAATAACAATAATAATAATAGTAATGATACTAATAATAGCAACAATAATAATAATAACAATAACAGTAATAATAATAATAGTAAGAGTAATAATAATAATACTGTAAAAATAATAATAATAATAGTAATAATAATAATAATAGTAATAATAATAATAATAGTAATAATAATAATAATAGTGATAATAATACAGTAAAAAAAAATATATAATAATAATAACAGTAATAATAGTAAGTGATAAAAATAATGCTGTAATAATAATAGAAATAATAATAAATTATAAAAATAATGCTGTAATAATAATAATATTAACTATGAATACATCATCTGACCAGAGACGAGAAGAAATCGGTAAACGCGGAAAATAAATAGGCAAGAGCGCGCGCGCGCACGCACACACACACACATATATATATATATATATATACACGCACACACACACACTCCTTACAAAACAAAATAGTACTCTTTTTCCCTCTCTCGCTCTCTCACTCACACACACACTGTCTTTTCCCTCCTCCTTCCTCTCTCACACACACATACACACAAACTCAAATAGGCAAGAACACACATACACGAACAAACACACACAAACTCGAATAGGTAAGAACACACACACACTCACTTTTAATTCTTTTAGTTTGGTCTTCTTTGCTTTGAGTGTTGCTGCCTCCTCGGACCTGTAATAATAATAATAATAATGTATACTATTAAGTTAACTGTAATACTACTACTACTACTACTACTACTACTACTAATAATAATATATACTATTAAGTTACCTGTACAACTACTACTACTAATAATAATAATAACAACCTCTACAATTATATTACCTGTAATAATAATACTAATACAATATACTACTATTACTACTACTACTACTAAAAATATATACTATTATACTGTAATAATAATAATAATAATACTATATACACTTGACCCTTGATATAACGGATTTTGGATTTAACGGACACTTTTTGCCACCGGACAATCGTTACACATCGAACAGAAAGTCCATTACTAGAAAATTTTGTCTGCCCTAGATGGCAGTGTGACATTCCCACCCAACGCCTCTCTATCACTTTTTTCTGGCGCTATATGACTTTGCAGTTGCGGCGCCTAATATCAATCAATCAATCACTGTCCAGAACACAGTGAGGTTTGTACAGACTCACAGTGCCAGTTGTTCAGTCAGTCAGCTGCTTCTACTTGTTGTTGTTGTAGTTTATGTTTTCCCGGGGCAGAATGGCCTCCTGCCCCACAGACCCCCTAACTTAGTGTTATTACTCACTGTTTAAGATCTCAAGCAAACTCATACAGACAAAAAGTAGAAGTGACTGTAAGAGAATGTGACCAAAAATATTTAATACAAACTCAGAAAATGTGTGTGTACTGCATGAGTAAAGGACTATTGGTGAAAACTGAACAATATTACATGTGCCGTCAGCCCAACCCCCCCTACCCTTACTACACTCACACTTAAGCCTAACCCTTTTAGAGTAAACAACCTCTCAATGGACACACACCGACAGACAAAGTACACACTGACATTACAGGACATTACGAGCTTGACTCAATCCTGTAAAGATACAAATAGGTAAGAACATACACACACACAAATGTCAATTTTCCAGTAACGGACAAGGTTAATCCCCTTTTTGTCTGTTACAACAAGGGTCGAGTATACCTGTAATAATAATAATAATAATAATAATAATAATAATAATAATGTTTACTATTATATTACCTGATATGTGTTGATGTGTTATGTGTATAGGTGTGTGTTGATGTGTTATGTGTATAGCTGTGTGTTGATGTGTTATGTGTATTGCTGTGTGTTGATGTGTTATATTTATAGTTGTGAGTTGATGTGTTATGAAGAGATGTATCACTGGCTGAGAAGATGTTTGTTGATGAGTTGGGACTTCCATCGCTGTGAACACTCTGATAATAAATGAAGAAATAATAATACATCATGTACTTTAAAATTATTAATCTACTATGCTTGAATACTATCATTAATAGTAATATTAACCAAGGCATCTTGTAATAATTATTGTTGTATTTGTTGTATAATGTTGTAGTTATAACTTATAATACTATAATAATATATAATACATTACCTGTATACTATCATTAATAGTAATATTAGCGAGGGCATCTTGTAATTGTTGTATTTGTTGTTTAATCTTGGCACCTTTATCAGGAAGACGGCACAAGTTGGCCGTACGCAACACTAACTGTAAATAAACAAACAAACCAATGGGTCTTAATCAACAACATTCATAGTGTATACCATGATGTGGTACCTATCACAACTAACTTTACTTACACTATAAACAACAACAACATAATAATAATAACCTGTTTCTATCACACCTAACTTTATCTACAATACAAACAACAACAATAACATAATAATAACCTGTTTCTATCACAACTCATTTTATCTACACAACAAACAACAACATAATAATAACCTGATTTTGTTTGAGTTTCTCCTGCATTTCCTGAGTTGTCATATCAGTAGTAGATAGTGCTGACCCAAGACTCCGACCACTGACATTACCCACCGACACCCCACTAATATTACCTACTGACGTCCCTGAAAACTCCAGAATACCACTATTACTACCACCAACACCCCAGGACTGATTCCCCGACACCATTGACCCCGAAGATGTGTCAAAACCAGGAGGCTGAACCGAAGTATTTGCCGACTGCGGACTCTCCATGGCAGACTTTGGACCCTCAATCGCGGATGTCGAACTCTTCTTCTTTATCTTGAACTTGTGTCCGTACTTTTCGCGCGATGAGAGAGCCTTAGGGATCACCGAGTCTTCCTTGGGGGTGGCGGAGAACGACTTGCCGACCTCAGGCGACGAAATTTTCAACGAATCGCTGCTAACATTCTCAATTTTGTGGGTCGTATTCTCGGTACTTTCTGGTGACGAAACGATGAACGAATCGCCGCTAACATTGCAATTCTGTTTTGCAATATTCTTGGTAATTTCTGGCGACGAAATTATCAACGAATCGCTGCTAATATTCTGATTTTTGTGTTTCATAGTCTCGGTAATTTCTGGCGATGAAATCCTTATCAAATTGTCATCGCTTACATCAATCCGTGTCTGTCTGTGTGTCTTGTACTTGTTGGCTGTCTGTGATGATGATATGATGCCACTTTCACCATCATTATCATCATCTATTTCACCATCATCATCACTGTCACTTTCAACATTATCATTATCACCTATTTCATTTTCAACATCTTCATTATCAGCATCATCATCTATTTCACCATCATTATAACTATCTACATCATCACTTTCACCTTCAGCATCATCTATTTCATTATCATCATCATCATCATCACTATCAATAACTCTCACTGTTTTCCTTTGCATCGACTTTATAAATACTGGTGAGTCCTCCTCCACAGACACACTCGATACATTGTACCCTGCCTGCGATGAGACCTGCTGGTCCCTTGGCCTCGAGGCTGGGATGATGGTGTGTTCTCTTGGCCTTGAGGCAGAGATAGTGGTTTGTTCCCTGGGCCTTGAGGCTGATATGGGACTCTCATCTTCATCGTCAGTATTGAGAGTGTTGAGTTTCCTGGGCCTCGAGGCAGGGATGGTGGTGTGTTCCCTGGGCCTTGAGGCTGTTATTGGACTCTCATCATGGGGTTTCCTGGGCCTTGATGCAGGGATGGTGGTGTGTTTCCTGGGCCTCGAGGCAGGGTTGGTGGTGTGTTCCCTGGGCCTCGAGGCTGTTATGGGACTCTCATCATCATCATCATTAGAATCAGAATTAATAGTGTTGATGTTATTTGATTTCCTCCATGAATATAATGATGGTGTTACAATTACGCCTGTTGGTGTACTAGACATAATACCACTCTCACTAACATCATCATCATCGTTATTAGCCGAATTTTTTGAGACGGTATTTTTTGAGTAAGAATTTTTTGAGACGGTATTTTTTGAGTAAGAATTTTTTGAGACGGTATATTTTTTTGAGTTAGACGATAGCGATGGTGTTGTTGTTGTTAGGTCATCATTGTCCGATTCCACAATAACACCATTGTTGTTGTTGTTGTTGCCAAGGCCACAGTAGTGTTGTTGTCGTTGTATTATAATGTTGTTGTCGTTGTTGTCTGAGTCGTCTGAGTCTGGTACCATGATGGGTTCACTTGGTTCCCTGCAATAAATAAATAAATATATAAAGTACCGGTATAAATAAATAATATATATATATATAAATAAATATATATATAATGTATATATAAATAATATATATATACATAAATAAGTAAATAAATAAATAATATACTGTATATATAAATAAATAAATAAACAATATATATATACCGGGTATTCATATAAATAAATAAATAAATAAATAATATATAAAAAATGTATAAATAAATAAATAACTAACTAACCTGTTTGGAGAGAGACGTTGATGGAGTCGTCGCGGCTTCACCCATCTCCCCCCTCGACCTCCCCCGCCCCCACGTTCGACGCCGCCTCCAACGGGTGGGGTGGTGGTGTCGTCAGTGTTGCCAGAACCAGAGGCAGCATCGGGTGTGCCTGGTATGACTTCCGGGGAGCTGTCTGTGCTGTCCATCGCATGTGTGTGTGTGTGTGTGTGTGTACCTTTAAATAAATACATAAATAAATAAATAAATAATAAATAACTTTCTCTTTTAATAAATAAATAATAAATAAATATATAAATAAATACCTGTATTTTAAATAAATTAATTAATTAAAAAATAAATAATAATTTACGGTATTAGTCAAGCGTTTGTCCATAATCACTACCATCAATTTTGTTCTGTCAGATACATTTCTTAATACACGTACGTAATTTTCTCATAGGTTAATTCCGTCGCAAATGCACAGCTTTCTTAATACAACTACCCTTAAATGAATCAATTTTCCTTAATCCGCAGTGTGTACAGCGGCCATAATGGTGCGAACGGCCAATCAGTGTGCTTGATTAATGCGCCTCAATTTCAACAGCCAATCAGTGTGCTTGTTTACAATGGCTTCCCTTAGTACCTAGTGTCCGTCTGTCCCCGAACGTATTCTTCAGTACTGTTTTGAGAATAATGAAGCCAGTTTAGACTTTTCAAGTGTCCATGGAGGATAACTGACATCAGTGAACAGCCCCACATGTAGTAAGGCCTGTATTTACCACCATTCTCGAATAAAAAGGTACCGCAATACCAATTCAATATGGCCACCTAGTGTTTACATTGTCCCGGTAGACTGCTAAGGTTAGCCCCCGGTAGTCTGCCCTGGTTATGTCCGGGTACTACCGGGAAATAACCGTGGTAAAGTACAGGAAATGACCGGGGCAAAATACTGGGACCTAGCCGGATCTGGCAACACTGCTACAAAACGGTAATTCTTTCAATAAATACCGAAAATAAGGTATTATTACAGAAGTACTGTGGTTTTGGCTAGGGCCGCGCAGTGTTACCACGTCCGGCTAGGTCCCGGGAATTTGCCCCGGTCACTTTATGATAGTTTACACCGGTTATATTCCGGTAGTCTGCTGTGGTCTAGGTTAGGTTAGGTCAGGTCAGACTAATTTCGGTAAATATTGAAAGAATTACCATTATTGCGTTGGGTTTTTCTACCTTTATTACCCACTTATTTAGACCATTCTAAGACTATTTTCTTCTATGGCATTTCCTTCACAAATGCCCCATTTCTAAGATGGGGCATATGCAAATGGGGCATTTTAAAATTAGCCTGACCTTACCTAGCCTAACCTAGACCGCATCAGACTACCGAGACCTAACCAAACTATCGAGACCTAACCTGGGTAAACTACCGGGAAATAACCGTGGTAAAGTACAGGAAATGACTGGGGCAAAATACTGTGACCTAGCCGGATCTGACAACACTGCTACAAAAGAGTAATTCTTTCAATAAATACCCTAATTTCCAAATTATGTTAGTAAAACGGGGCATATCTCAAAAACGGGGCATCTCCGGGAGAAACACAATAGATGAAAAGTGTCTTAGAATGGTCCCAAATAGTGGGTAATGATACTAAAATATACAATATAGGGTAAGTGAACCCAGTGCTTCTGTAAATTTACCGAAAAGAAATAATAAAAATCACCTCGTATTTAAACCCACTTACTTATTTAACTCTTTAATAACTTACTAATTACCTCATTAATACACTAATTACCTCATTAACACACTCATTATTGTTTATACACAAATAAATCACTAAATATATAACAAATAAATGAAATCATAAATAAAAACAATGATCACCACTTATTTATTTCCTTATTCAACTCTTATTTATCCCTTAATTAACCTTATTTATTCACCAATTACCTCATTAACACATTAATTATTATATATACACATATAAATAACATTTAAATAACAAATACATGAAATAATGAAGAAAATAATGAAGGAATTTTGACTGACCGTGTTACAGCATGTGTTTTGTTGTGGACTTGTGGTTACCAACAAGGCGGTAAAACTAGAATAATAGAAATTTGAATAGAAATTTTATAATAGAATGTATCCCCAAATTTTCCAAAACGTATAATTTCGGATCAAAAAGTATCCACTCCAAATTTTAATAAAAAACACATTTAATATAGTACTAAAATCCATTATGAAGTGTACAAAATTTCTTATATACCTTCTACTGGTGTGACTGTGGTGTGGTGGCAACTAGCGAGCACTGAAATAGTATAGTAGACTCTAAATAGAGTGTCCGCTTATATATATGTATTGTTAAGGCCTCCATAGACTATCAATTATGCCTGCCAAACTGGGTGGTTGTGCAGGCATAACCGTGGTGTGTGGGTGTGATTGATGGTTTCCGCAAATGACTGAACAGTGAATCATATCCAACAGGCAACAAGCATTTCGTTAATCACACGCTTGTACAGTGATGCATGATATGTGTGGTGACTGCTCAGTCTTCTTGCTAGTGTGTGGCAAATTTAAATGCAAAATAACTTTATATTGAGTAAAGAATTGTAGTCGAAAATAGAATACAAGTGAAAATACCCTTAATTAAATTTGGCGGGTTTTGCCAAGCGAATCTTTGAGATTAGCGATCTATTGTATAGAAGTTCAACTCCTTATTTTGACAAAAATAAGATCTAGATTTACATTAAGAGAGGTAATTGAAATTAATTTTAAAATGTTCCCATTAGATTCTTGTCTTCGAAAAAGTTCAATATATCAAACACTAGTTTTCCAGCGATATTGGGCTATATAAAGTCCATATTTTGGCTATATTATGACTATTCATCCGCAAGTAACTATGATGATATACAGTAAAGTATAATGCTTCAGTTTCTGCAAGTGCACAAAATAAACAGTCCTGTTATTCTCTTCTGTATCTACACTATCAAACTATCACATATACTAGAGAAACATGGTGCGAACTTCAAACTATTTGCTGATGATACACAGTTTTATATATCTATAAATAATGTGGTGGATGCAAAGGTGAATTTGAGTGTTATTATGTCCGATATTAAGGATTGGATGGATTTGAAACAACTCAAGTTAAATCCAAGTAAAACTGAGTGTTTGATCGTTGGAAAGAAGACCAATCTTAGAAGATTGGACATCTCAAGCTTACGAGTGCATGGTAGTACCGTGGTGCTGCTAGACGAAAATCTCTCTTTCGAAGTTCAAATTAATCAAGTGGGGAAAGTTCCTGATTATCACCTGAGGAACATTGCTTTTGTTAGAAAATATTTAGATCAGGATACCGTGAAGATGCTTCTTCATAACTATGTCATAAGCAGACTGGATTACTGCAATTCCCTATATTATGGTTTGCCAGACTATCGGTTAAGAAAATTGCAAGACGTAATGAACAGAGCAGCAAGATTATTCAAAGGTTTTCCATCTCGTGAGAGGATAACCCCAGCACTCATTGACTTACATTGGTTACCAATAAAGGCGAGGATTGTGTACAAGATATGTCTTCTAACATTCCGAGCATTAAAATTTGGAAAACCGGAGTACTTGATGAATCTTTTAAGAGGTTTTCAAGTAAATACCTCAATGGAACTCAGGCATAGTGATGAGCAATACAGGTTAAATGAGCCAAGGAGTATTCTGACAATGGGTTTCAGAGCGTTTGAAAGGTGTGCACCAAGTCTCTTTAATGGATTGCCATTAGATGTCCGGAACAGTGAAAATTGCACGATTTTTAAGAAAAGACTGAAAACACATCTGTTCGCTGAGTGTTACGACACGGATGATATGAGTATTACAAGTGATTATAGTGTTTAGTAATATTGAGAGAGGCCCTGCGGAGCACCATCTGCTGGTGGAGCGGGGCATAGAATATCCAACAACAAGTAACAAGTAACAAGTTATGAACTTTAATTGTTATATTTCACGAGGTAGCTAGCTATGGGTTTACATGTCCCTCTCTTTGCTTGTGTAACAACACGGAGTTGCGTTACGTATTTGGGTGAACAGACTCGATTCATTATATATATAAGGTCTAGTGTATCAGCAGTAGTTATGTGGTTGTGTAGTAGTGGGTTAGGGTACCTGTGTGGAATGCTGTGCTTTGTGTGTTCCAGCAGCTGGCAGGCTGTGAGAAGCACACACATTTAATTATGTTTTTAATGAACATTTCCTGGCATAGTTGTTGTGCCTAACGTTAAGTTTGATTAGGTTAAGTTTTTCCCTATATAGGGTCTCTAGCAAACACGATTACACGAGCCAACTGTCTGCCTATCGTTCCCAAAAGGAGGGTGTTTTAAGATTGGGCTATATTGTGGGATGTATTTGGGCTATATTTACACCATCAACTGTTGTAACACTGTCTGGTCTGTTTGTGGCTCACTGGCACTACTGTGGGTTGTACTCAGCTGATCGACGAAGATGGCCGCCTCTCTTGCTTCTCTGGCTCGTAGGACAATTACTACAACTGTCCGTAATGCAGCTTCTGGTGGAGGGGCTGAAGCACATGCCCACGCTGGTAATGGTTACATAGGGAAGGGTTAGGTTCAGGAAGGGATAAGATTAAATAGGTTCCATTGCCTATAACTTCATCCGGCTGAACATTGCATCATACGTGTAGCCTTGAAGTCTATGTTTATGTTTGTAATGTTTATATTATTATTTTATGTGTTATTTGTTTGTGTTTCATTTGTATCTTACTTTAGGTAGGGCATATAATTAATGGTGTGTGGAAAATGTAAGTATCCATAATATTAGGCAGAAAGTTCGATGAGAACTGGCCTAATTTACTTTATTCAGTGTTTTTATTATAAGTAATTTTTTTTTCATGTCCTAATTTACTCATAAAGACTGTAGACCATTTCTAAATGTTGACAGGATTTTAGATTACCCATAACTTTAATTTTGGACAATACATTTCCAACATTATTTTTTGGTGTAACTTAGTATTACTGTATTTTATTTTTGACCTTCATTTCATCAGGAAATCTTGGGGAGAGCGTTGGTAATCGTGGGGGTATTATTACAGAATAACTGGGTTTTTGGCTAGGATCGCGCAGTGTTACCACATCCGGCTAGGTCCTGGGAATTTGCCCCAGTCACTTTATGATAGTTTATACCGGTTATATCCCGGTAGTTTGCCCAGGTTAGGTCCCGGTAGTTTGCCCAGGTTAGGTCCCGGTAGTCTGATGTTGTCTAGGTTAGGTTAGGTCAGGTCAGGTGAGGTCAGACTAATTTCCAAATTATGTTTGTAAAACGGGGCATATCTCGAAAACGGGGCATCTCCGAAAGAAACACCATAGAATAAAAGTGTTTTAGAATGGTCCAAAATAGTGGGTAATGATACTAAAATACACAATATAGTGAACCCAGTTCTTCTGTAAATTTACCATCGTGGGCTTGGGTTGGAAGAGAACATGTTTGGTTGTAAATTTGGGTATTTATTGAAATAATTACTGTTTTGTAGCAGTGTTGCCAGATCCGGCTAGGTCCCAGTATTTTGCCCCGGTAATTTCCTGTACCTTACGTAGGTCCCGGTAGTCTGATGCGGTCTAGGTAAGGTCAGGCTAATTTCAAAATACCCCATTTAAATATTCCCTATCTTGGAAATGGGGCATTTGCGGAGGAAATGCCATAGAAGAAAATAGTCTTAGAATGGTCTAAATATGTGGGTAATGAAGGTAGAAAAACCGTACGCAATAACGGTAATTCTTTCAATATTTACCTAAATTTGTACTGATAACGAGCCATGAATGTTGAATATTTGGAAACTCGAGCCTAGTTTTGACAAAACTTTACAAGAGTTTTAAATATACTAAATTAAAATGGTAAAGGTACAGAAGTGGACCTTACTGTATAATAGATATTTTACTGTCATTACCCACTATTTTGGACCATTCTAAGACACTTTTCTTCTATGGTTTTTCTTCCTCAAATGCCCCGTTTCCAAGGTAGGGCATATTCAAATGGGGCATTTTGAAATTAGCCTGACCTTACCTGACCTGACCTAACTTAACCTAGACCACATCAGACTACCGGGACCTAACCTGGGCAAACTACCGGGAAATAATCGTGATAAAGTACAATAAATGACAGGGGTAAAATACTAGGACCCAGCCGGATCTGGCAACACTGCTGCAGTAAGGTCCACTTCTGTACTAAAACCATTAAAATTAACGTATTGTCAAACACTGAATGAGTTAATATTTTATTATTCTAGAGTTAACCAGACCTGACCTAACCTAACCAAACCTAGTCAGGATGGAATTACACATGTGCGAGATAACTAATTTTCACTGTGATATACGTTGTTATGGTCAAATTTCTGTAAGTTTGATATAGGTCTTACCTGACGCAACTTCCGGTAGTTTGATAAAGTTAGGTCCCGGTAGTCTGTTAAGGTTAGGTCCCAGTAGTTTGTTAAGGTTAGGTTCCGGTAGTCTGCCATGGTCCAGATTAGGTTAGGTCAGGTCAGGTCTGCCTAATTCTAAAGCAAACTAAATTTGTGCTCCAAAAATTGGAAAACCTGAGCCAACTTTTGCTAAAAGTTGGGTGATGGAGTATGGCCTAAACGGGATAGTTGCACAATATATGGATGTTGAAATAGACTGAATCACATGAAAAAGTATAGGGATCAAGGCAAGCTGCTGGGACGTGACCAGGGCTGACTACCATGATCTAACTGGGGTAAACTACAGTGACCTACCTGGGTTAGACTACCATGACCTAATTGGGGTAGACTACCGTGACCTAACTGGGGTAGACAACCTACGGTATTACTAGAACCTAACCGGGATAGATTACGGGGACATAACCATTTCAATCTACCAGGATAAACTGAGATAAACTATCGGGACAACCTTCGTAAACTTCATCCAAATATGTTAAATTTATGTATTTCTCCACCCCCAAAAATCCCCAATTCCCATTGCTTTCCCCCAAGATTGTTGGATAGGCAGGTACTGTTAGAGGGGAATATATCTCCAAAATAATCCATTTCCGAATGGAATGAGTGTCGGAATTATTCAAAGAGGAAAATACACTAGAAGAATATATTGGATAACTTTGGGTGAGTTTTGTCTAGTAGTAATATTATAACTATTAGTCTACTTCAACTAAGTTTTACATTAGTATTGATCAGAAATAGCCTTTTAAGGTATGGTACAGTATTTCATAGTGAAAATTTCTTCATTTTTTTCCCCCCAAGATATATTTGGTAAATGATGAAATGACATAGAAAAGAGAAAGTGACTTTTACCAATTTACTAATTTTCACTTTTGCTTGCAGCCATATACATTGTGACAAAAGGAAGTAAAAGTTTTATAATTCTATAGGAGAGCTCTACCAGGTTGTTTTGCCTTTTTTTATAGAGTTCCATACTTAGTTTTTGTTGTTCTATTAATTTTAACCTATAATATTGAGTGGAAATAATTTGTTGCGTATATTAGGCATTAATCTTTGGGGAGGTGATGCAGACTGGGGGTTTCAAGTAAGGAAAAACATGTTATTTGGGCAATTTATTGGAATTAGCCCAAATTTACCTGACCTGACCTAACCTAATACAAACCAGGGCAGACTATTGGGACCTAACTGGGGCAGACTACCAGGACAAGTGATTTCTGCACAATATTATGGGTAATTTTTTTTTTTTTTTTTTTTTTTTTTTTTTTTTTGAAAATCGAAAAAAAATGCAAAACATTCAGATGCTCTCCTGTAGGACTATCAAAAATACAACCAAAATATGCCGATAATTTACATTTTTTTAGATGACCTACAGGAAAGGAATCTACTGAACCTATACTTATCAATTTCTTTAATTTTCTTGTTGGTACAGTAGTTACTTTTTTCTTATGTAGTCATTTAACAGAGTGACAGAGTGCAGTGTGATGGATGAACAGTGGAGGAATACATGGGGGAGAGAAGTGTGATTGGGAATGGAGGACTTGGCTGAACAAGGATGGAGTTCTGGAATTAGGAGAACTAGAGAATTTTCTGACGTGGTAATCCTCTTTGGGGGAGTTCCCTGACAAAGTGAGATGTCTTCAAAGTTATAGATAGATAAATTATTAAGTGGTATTTTAAGATTGTCTTAGGGTGCTAAAATATTATTTCATTTCAGGTGGATCCAGACAGTGGAAATTGGTATCAATACTGGTAGCCTTTCCAGCTATTGGCCTGGGAATGTTCAATGCATTTGCTGGAGGTGCCCATCATGAAAGACCCGATTTTGTTCCCTATGAACATTTACGCATCCGTACTAAGGTGATTCTCTTGCTTTTAAGTTGGTTATTTGTGTACTATGGTGGCATTTTTTTTTCCAGCTGATGATTAATAATTTTAAGTACGGTATGGTATTTACGCACAACTGATGGCATTGGCTATACATGATACACATAAGAATATAAAAGAATGGCTTCAACATCATATGTATCATACTGTACTTGCAAAGAAAAGTACCAGCTAATATTCTACCATAAATCTTACAAATGCAGCTCTGCATTGATATTTTACCATACAAACAGTACAGCACAGGTACCACATAAACATTTTTTGATCCTTAGGTCCCTTTCACGCTGCGCGGGTGATTCCCTCCTCTCCGCATAATTATGTGCAAAAACCAATGACTGTTATTTTATATGTAACCTTTCATATGGCGTGGGCCCCTTGGGTTGCTTGCGGGCCCGCGTCCGCTAATAGGCGCCATTTAGTACAGTTTGCTCCACTTCCGCATTTACCACTTAGCATTGCCAATGCTGAGCCACACAGAAATTTGAATCCCGAACCATGTGTGATCATGTTGCAAATCACTCACTACAGAGTGAGATGGAAAAAGGAGTAGCTTTGATATACGGTTGTGAACTCAAATCAGTTTTTCGAACGCTGCTCACTCCGACACTTGTGATTTGTTCACTAACCCTGACGTCAGAATGTTTGGCCTAGACATTAATTTCCATGAATTTATCAGTGTAAAATAAGGTCCTGTCAAATTACATGGATTGTATTTGTATACAAAATGTCACATTATTTCTTTCCTGGTCCTGTTTAAATAATTGCACTGATCATTATTGGCAACACATGGAATAATAATGGTGGTGGTGAGACGGAGAGCGAGATGGGAAAGTGAAAGAGTAGAGTAGTAGAGTGACTGAATACTGGGAGTGGGGAGAAGAGAAGGTGAATGGAGTGAGTGAGAGCAGGGTGGGTGAGAAGTGACAGTGATCATTGACTAGTTAAGAACCTTCACTACATAACAGTATCCTTTGGTAACACAAAGTAATCACAAAATGTCTGGACTAATGCCAAGAAACAAAATTAGCTTGTAATATTTTTCTACACTGAGTAGGTGGTAGATTATATTATATTTTATAACATGGTAATATATTAGGTATGGTCAGACGTACTCTTGAAAGATTTGGTGCCCCTGCGGACTTCAGCCATTCTATTTAATTTCTTCAACTGTCCTTTCTCTCCTTCTGTTTCCTTCATGGTTACTGTTCCTCCTCTCTATCTCTATCCTTCTCGTGTTAGTGTCATCCAGGCCCTGTGTGGTCCTCTTCATTTACTTCAAGATGCTCAAACTCATTCATTATATTTGGATTACAAGCAGCACATGCATATCATGCTTAAAGATAAACGTCACTCCTTTATCTTCCATAATTAGCAGACACTTACTACCTGACTATGCGAGGAAAGAAAGCCGGGTAATTGTGTGTTTAGTTGGTAAAGCCGTGTGTGCACGCTCATGTTGCAATAATGACAAGATATATATCGGTAAGAATTCATTAAACTGTTAATCGTCCCCAGACAAGACTCGCATGCAATACTACAATTATTGTCAATCGTAACAAAATTTGCAACAACACTATTGTAATGGTAAAGAGGGTGGTGCACGAACACAACTTTTACGGGTTATTCCCCATCCCATTCTTAGTATACCGGCAGGGTAAGAATTATTACATGACTCACAAATATAGCATTTATTGATTAATAATAATAATATTGGTGTGTGAATCATATTGCTAAATAAATTCTGTATTCATTATGCTAATTATATCAAGTCCATTGGAATGTAACATTACAGGTGGATTTATATATCGGACGAATATTCAATAGCTTCAGGTGCTTACTGTAGTAATTCTCTCTCTTTCCAATAATAATGCTCGATAACTGTTGAAGCTTTCTCTCCAACTCAACCCCCTTTATCATCTCACTTGGTGAGTGGTTTGCATCATGATCACGCATGGTTCAGGATTCAGATTCTGGGTGGCTCGACATGGTCAACTCGAGGAGGTGAAAGATTTTTTAAGTACATTACCTGAGAGTAATTTTGAATAAGAGGGGGAAGCTTGAGTGATAAGTAATTGTAAAATAGAGTATTCATGGCAGAAAACAAATGTGTAATGAAAGTACTAGAAAGTACAGAGGATGTGAGAGGGTTCCATAGGGTTCCTTTGCCGTTCAGAAAATTTTAGATGCTTAAACATATTGATGATGGGCTTGCCTGTCATTAAAAAAAATAAATTATAATCAAATGTTTTTCCCCCTATATTGGGTTTGATGATGGGCCCTTGGTGTAAAGTGTGTGTCTGGAGTTGATAGGTGAGCTACGAGTAGTGGAGTGACAGCATCTTTATGCGACAAGACACCCAGCATAAGAGGTGGTGCTGTGCGCCACCTGTTTTGGAAACACTCGTGTGACTGCAAAGGGTCTCTACACTATCATATGGTTGTGAAATTCTGGTATGGAATGATTCAGAATATGAGACATTAAGAGTAGAAGAGATGGATATGCTGAGATCAGTGTAGTAGTGATAAGGAAAACTGCTGAATTTCATGAAAGGTGTGGTATGAGTAAGTCACTTGATCAGAGAATAGAGAAAGAGTTTGGGGGTCCTGTACTGGCGTTAGGTCCTTCCCACCTCTTGAAAAAGGGAAATGGGGTATTGATGATGATGAGAATGGTTTAAAAGCTGTACTAGTGATTTTGAGAGGCAAAGAAGGGGTTAGTTCTAGGAAAAGATGGTACAGTATGTACAATATCGTGAATGGTAGTGTAAGAAAACTTGGATGAAGAATGGATGTAGCCAAAGAACTAGTGCAGGATAAGTAGGGGGAGGAGTGTATTTTAAGGCTGGCAACCTGGTTTTAACTTGACAGTCCATAAATTGGCTTCTTGCACCAAGATTAAATTAAATTATTTTTGTAAGGTGGAACTGAGAACTCAATGGGCTTGGAAGGGAGATTGAATGTGCGGGTGATCCTGTTACAGAGTATTTCTGTCTCTTCTTCAGTTATTCTGATTTGATTATCCATCCCATGAGAAGAGAACTAGGGTATTGGTGATGATGGGCATTTTATATTGTATTCTGTGTGTTTGTGTCATTCCAATATTTCCAGTGCTTCTGTGAAGAGCTATCTTTGCTGAAATCTAATATTTTTCTACTATCTTTACACATTTGTTTTCCCATGTTTTTCTTGAGTTAATCCCATATAGTTTCTACCTTATCTGAATTTTAAATTTCTATTCGTGACTAGTCTGATGTGTTATGTAACCAGTATTCTGTTATTTTTTTAGAGTTTGTTGTTTTTATTATTCCATATAATTGGCATGCAGAAATTTTAATGATGACATTAATTGCACATCTGTGACTTTTCAGCGCTTCCCCTGGGGAGATGGGCAGAAGACCCTCTTCCACAACCCTCACTTGAATGCCCTGCCTGATGGTTATGAGGATGAACACTAGACCAATCCTACACTCTACAGTCGTAACTCTTTTTATTTAAGTGATTTAATGTTTATTCAATGGCAAGACCTGTACATACCAGTGTAAATGAATAAGAAAAAGAATGATGTGATGTGGGATGCCTCTTTTCCTGATAGATAAAAGTATACTAATTGATCCATTCTTTTTATTTTTTACATATCATATTTTTGAGAATGAACAAGATTTCAGTGTTTGAGCAGATACCTTACTAGGGGTAGAAAGCTCTATCATCCAGGGAGCAGGTTATTGCCATTGTGTCTGGACACATGGTGGAAACGTCTGCAGTATTGTTTGTAAACTGTGGTTCATGGTTGCATTTCTTTTTTCTACATTTGGGGTATATTGTTGGCCTCACCAATACAGCACACATTTATGGAAACAATCACCTGTAAAAGTTGTACTATAATTTAATGTATGAATATCTGTTTTAGCAACATACATTTCACTACACAAAACCCCCTCGGTGGGGGCGGTAGATAGAGTGGCCCTGTCCCTCCCACTGGAATTTTAGGTAGGGGTTAGGGGTCATCCTTGCAGTCATATCCTATGTAAAGAGAAGGTGGCTGATATGAAGAGGGGTTCCTAGATGCAATTTGGGGTCATGTCTGTTAGGGGAACAACTAATGCACATCATAGTAGGGCAGGGACAGACAAGAAATATTTCTGATTGAAAAGAAAGAACTGAACTGTACTTTTTACAGGGTCCCAAGAGAGATAGTCAAATTGCCATTTATATCCTGCCCATCCTCTCTTCTGGTGGTTTCTGGTGCTTCAGTCAGTTTCCAAAAATGCAGTAGCAATGAAAAAGGAAACATGCTATGGTTACCAGACAAGGTTGAACTGGATGGCTGAAGTAGCAAGTCTCATGCTGTACTAGTGCAATTCACAAGGCCAAGGCTGTCTCGAATTTTAGCTGCTTTTGGTGTGTTTAAGCAATCTCTAATGAAAATAACCCAGTGGTTGTGCAATCAATGACACAACCTGTTTGCTACTTCAAAGACCTCTCTAAAAAAAAATTGAATAAACACCAAGTTCATAATGAAGTTTATCAGGCTGCTGTCACCCCATCTGCAGATGACAATGCTGTGTCAGGAGGGTTTTGAGGGCTTCCTGCAGGATGATGATGAGCTTATTTCTGGGGCCCCTTGTTTGTATCATTCATCCTCTGATGATGAATAGGACAAGCAGAGTCCATTTTCCATGTATTTTCTCTGTTTTAGAATTAGTTGTCTGATGAAATGCAACTTTATCTTCTGTACTCTCTCTACTGTTCTTCATAATTGGTTCATAATTGTGTTATGGTAATATTTGCCCCCAAAACTCCATCAACCAAATTAAATTTTTCGCATTAGACCAATGTTAGTCCAATGTAAACTAAACTTGGTTTGTGACAGTGAATCCCATAAGTACGGTACAGCAAGAGAGACATACTCAAGTCATTCAAAGACTGAAGGAGGATAAAGCCTAACAATATGATTATTCTTCTAAAATGACCCACAGTAACATTGCCATCAAGGGGTAATTACAACACACTGGCGAGACAGATGCTGATGAATAAGGTACTAGCAAGGCAGAGTAGTCGCCATCTCATGACTCAATCTATGAGTACTTGGACAGGGGTATTGGCTGCATTCTGTGAGTGAAGAATGAGCCCTAGTATTTTTCAAGAGCAGTAAAGTAAGGCTCTGTCCACAATCAAACAGTACCAACTGTGCACCTCCCATTTGGCTTATTTCTCTCTCTCCTTAGTAGTGCACCCACTTTCCACTTGCCAAACGTGTGTATTGGACTGGGCTTTAATAAGTGTTTGCCTGCTGGGCACTGCTCGATCATGTGGACAGGGCCTTAGTAAAGGATGATTACCGAGTCGGGTTATATGGGTCTTAGGCCCCGTCCACATGACTGGCTGGACTCTGCCTGCTGAGCTTATTTCTCTCGCTTCTTTAGCAGTATTACCAGATGGAGCAGGCCCCATACTATTATGTCCGCCACCATCAAACCAAACGTGTATTGAAATTGGTTTGGTAATAATGTTTGCCTATTGGGAGTGCCTGATTGTGTCTGTGGTGTGTACTGAGCTTCCTCCAGTGTTTTGCTTTTATTTCAATGTACTGCACTTCTCGTTCTATTTATCAGTTTTCTCATACTGACATAACCCTAAATGCCCTTTATGGCCTGGAACTTGTTTTCCATTATTGTATTGTTTAGGGTGCAAGGGTTTCCCTGAGAGAGGGAAGGATAACGTGAAAAGTGGGTGTTGGAAGGGGACACCACTGCAAGAGGAGATAGAGGCAGAGAAGTGTGAGAGATTGTTAGACCGCTAAAAGTGGCGGATAGGTGGAGAAATAATGTGGTGTGACCAAGGAAGCTGGAATTGTAGAGTGATGGAAAAGTGTTGAGGTCAATATAGGAGAATGCAAGGAAGCTGGTGGTGGGAGAGGAATTTCAGCCAGTGGAAGGAGTGTAGTGGAGCCTGGTAAGATGCTATGCTATATGATATGAAAGATGGGGTTGAGTTTAGCCAGAAAGTGCATGTAAACTCTCAGTTGTGGGGAAGGGTTGAGGGAAGTGTGGCGTAGCCACAGTTGACCCCAAGAGGACTGTCCCTACCTTCCTTTCTAGCATGAGGGTCGCCTATCATCCAGAGGAGCCTGGAGTCGCAAGTTAATTTAAACTCTTTATAAAGGAGCACCAGATAAGAGGGGCTCGAGGCAATATGGGGTCCTTGTGGCCCAGGGGGGATATTTTTCCAGAGGTTACATGCCTGAGGAAGAGAGAGTCGGGTGCCCCCACTCCCAGCCAGTGAGGCAAGAGAATTGCCACAATAATGTGGGTGATGTGCAAGATGAAGGGAAGGAGGGAACATTGAAAGTGAATCACAGGACAGTGCCAACTGGTCCCCTGATTTGGACCTTGGTGGAAAAGCTCTGCAACCCAATCCATATTGGGGTCGTAACAATTTTCATTTTATTTCACTATTTCCCCTTATCTTTTGTCTCATTTTCCCCCCTCAAATCAATTTTTCTGCTTTCCTATATTCGTGTTTGCTGTCCCTCCCAATCACCTTCTCCCTCTTACAGGGTCTTTTAGGCCTAGGGTGATCTCCTTTCTTTTAAATTTAAAATTCTTTCATTTGTGCCATTCCTATCCATTTGACCTATAGTTTATATTTCCTTCTCCAACTGTTGCTTTAATTTCTTCAAAAGCCAACACGCCAGGATTTGGAGTCTACATTATTAATGCATTAAAATTCTTTCATTGTAACCGTTTTTCTCTATGTTTTACTTTCCGCTTCAGGTAGTAATGGCCGTACCCTTCTGGAACTCTCATCAGGCTCTACACCAAACTCAAGCCACTCCCTTTCAATTCCCTTCCCTTCCCTTCCGTCTGCTTCCTTCGTACTGAACAGGCTGTCCCACCTCTCTATCACTTTCTCCCTTGTGCCACAGGCCTAGGACGGTCTCTTTTCATCCTTAATTCATTCATGTCTTATAGGGAGAGAACAGAGTTGCTTAGTTTGAGAATAATTGAAAAGTAATAGTTTGGGGATTTTGAATTTGTGTTTTCCATTCGACCTATATTGCGGATTAAGGCTGACCTCCCTATTGGAATGTTCTCATATAAGTGCTCGGTTTTAATTGGATAAGAGTGTGGGGATGTTATAAGATATGTGGCCTGTGCCCGCGGGACTGGAAGCTTAAGTTTTAGAGACTGCATGGATTTGAAGCATGCGGTAGTGAATCATGTTTATTGAGGTTTATTTTTTTTTACTTTATTTAACAAAAAGATGCTACTGGAGTTGGGGACGTTAATATTTGCAATTAGAGTACCATGTTTATATCGTTGGGTATGCAGTCGCCGGATTCAAGAATTTGGGGACTTAGTGGAAAGTTGTGTTGTGGGTTGGATAAGAAAGTAATTTCTTTCTTTTAACTGACACATCCTTTAATTTCCTAACGTAGTACACACGCACAAAAGCCAGATTGTAACTTCGCCTGCCTATCTCTCTCTGTGTGTGTGTGTGTGGGCTCGCAATGTTACAGCAGGGATAAAATAAGAAAGAATATGAAGAAATCAGTGTGGATGAAATGGCATCATTCTGACAGCCAGTCAGGACTGATTGTAATAGACGTGCAACTGATTATTGAAAGTGCTTTGGATGACTGATTAAGTAAAGTACAGTACGTCGCGATGTTTATTACCCTTTCTATTAAACTTGTTTTCTTTAAAACTACCCTTAATAAATAATTGTTTAGGTACTTTCTTTGTTTATTGATTATATGCGAAACGACTTATAAATTAATAAAAATTATATAATTATAATCTTTGGCGTAGGGAAGTGGCGACCCCATCGCCCACCATTCCTATGATGTGCAATCGGCCGAGTAACCCTACCATAAGGGTTGGGGACCCCCCTCTGTTATAACACTTCACCCAAGGTTCGGTAAGCTCGGAGATGGACCCCTTGTCTGTCTGGGCTCCTGCAGACCTTGACAGGCAAGTATGACTGTGTGGAAAGTATGAAGTGTGAATGATTTTCAAAAGAGGATGGAGTTAGGCCATGGCTGTTTTTAATTAAGAAAGAAATGTTTGTCGGTATAATTATGAGAAACTAATATGAAAGGAATTGGATTGGATGAATAGGTTGGTATGAAGTGTGTATTGTGAAGTGATGATATTCTACGTAACAATGATCTTGCTTAATTTTATCTACTTTACTTGCATTTGTAGAAGAGACAAAGTGGAATGTACAGTAGAGTGGTACCTTCATGTTCAAAAGTCCTGCATCACCTACGAATAAAACAGTCTAGAAAAATGATTGCTATTTGGTCTCTGTAATAATGGTTCATAAAATTAATTCAAGTTGCTCACTGTTGTGACCGTAACTGTACACATTATCTCTCTGCGGTTATGTAATTTACACATTTCAAATGGCTTTATGGCTTCAAATGACTAAATGGCTTCATGGTATGCTTGGGTTGTTATATAGTCTGGGAGAAATATCACAACACAGATATATTACAGTGGTGTGGTACAAGATATTATCTGGCTGCCTTCTTTTCTGTTCTTTTTTTTTATTATTTCCATCCATAATTACTTTGAATAGTATGATAAACCCTTGGGAGAAGAAGATGCGAGTTATTCCGACACATTCTGCAGCCAAATGAACAAAATAAATATAAGAGACGATATCATTATAGAAATATTAGGCTGCAGGTACTCTTATTCAGGTCAGGTCGGATTGGAATGCCCATAAAATGTCTATAAACCCTCGACATGAATAAGGTTTTGGGGATCGGAAACTATCATAAGAATACTAAAGGCTTTCGATCCCAACATTCAAATTCCAACCGCAAGGAGAAGAGAGCTTTATATGAAAACAGATTTAGGTCTAATTCTTTAACAATAGGGACCTCGAGATGGACCTTATGGATTCAGATAATAAGGGAAGTGTAAAGTGGGTTTGATAATAACATTGGCAAAATAAGCTGGTCACTTTTTTTTTTTTATTTATTTATTTTTTATTTAGGGTAATCTCTTATTGCCACGTTATATTTCTAGTTTTTTAAATATTTTCCCTTGAGGCGGGTTATTGCCAGCGGTGATGTGGGCAGTACTTTACATTTTTTTCAGCCACTCCCATTCAATTCTTCAGTTTAATCAGTTGTCTCTCTTTTCCTTCTTCAGTTCCACCTTTTTATCATATTCTCCCTTGTTCTACGGGGTTTTGCAGGTCTAAGGTTGTCTTCTTTCGTCCTCAAATCGGTCTCTACTGTATGCATGGATGTTGATAATCATTCTCGTGAATTCGAAGGACCACAAACTGTTGACATTATAAGAATGGGCTTAATAGCACCTGAACATTACTCTGGATTCACCAACTCTATTTTCAATGTTGAGTCGGAGAGTAAATTACTGGAAAGTGCATGTTAATATTTGAGTAAGATTAAAATGTTAACTCCAACCTTTTTCTTCTCTTCTCTTTTATGTGTGGTAGTCAACTCTCAGAACAATTGCGTTGCTTTTACTGACTATACACATTGAATCTTGTGAAGTCGTGAAGTTCTGTTTGTCTGATTTACAACACATCTATAGTAAAGTTTTTTGTTTTTAATGAAATACAGAAAATAAAAGCAACACGAGACAAGGATGTACTACCGCCACTCGTCTACAATAAGATAACATAAGAAAAAAAATAGAGCAACGTGATAACGCATTTATTTATATAAAAGCTGTATAAATGGAACAAATGCAACTTAGTAAATTAAATGGATGGGAACTGACCAAATAAAAAAAAGAATAAAAAAAAAAACCTTCATAGGACTGTAAGTGAATGTAATGCAGATGATATAGGAAAAATTCTAATGCTAATACTATGCATACACTGAGTGGGACCTGGAGGTAATAATGACAGCAGGAGGTGAGACAGAAGTATACGTAGACAGAGGGAGACAAAGTTTGACAGGCATTGGAGGACAGACAGCACCACAAACGGGCCAGAGAGGGAGACAGACAGTAAAAGACGGACCAGAGGGAAAGGTGCACAGACATCGAGAGACGGGCTAAAGAGGGAAGGATACAACAGGGACCGGGTCAGAGAGGGAGGCTGACAACAGACACAGAAACAGGCTTAGAGGAAGGGAGACATACAACAGTGACAGGTTGAGAGGGACGGAGATGGACAGCGGGATACGGGCCAGAAAGGGAGACATACAGCAGAGACGTCTTTGAGAGGGAGGGGGATAGACAGCAGGGATAGGTTGAGATGGAGACAGACAGACAGAGAGGGAGGAAGACACACAGCAGAGACAGGCTGAGAGGGAAGGAGACAGATTGCCGGAGATGAGCAAGAGAGGGAAGGAGACAGACATAGAGAGACGGGTCAGAGAGGGAAGGAAACAGATAGAGAGAGACGGGTCAGAGAGGGAAGGAAACAGATATAGAGAGACGGGTCAGAGAGGGAAGGAGACAGATATAGAGAGATGGGTCAGAGAGGGAAGGAGACAGATAGAGAGAGAGACAGGCTAAAAGGGAGGGAAACACACAACGAGGGACGGCCCAGAGAGGAAGACGGACAGCGGGAGACGAGACAAGGTGACGTCGACCCAGGATGTCTGACGGATGCCTGTGGCTGCACGAGACTTGGCTTTCAATTCCACCTCTAAAATAAAACCCAACAATAAAACAATCATAAAGAATTCCTCATTAGTGTCGAATTCAAGTGTTGTTCCTGTTTGTTGGAGAGAGAGAGAGAGAGAGAGAGAGAGAGAGAGAGAGAGAGAGAGAGAGAGAGAGAGAGAGAGAGAGAGAGAGAGAGAGAGAGAGAGAGAGACAGTGGTGGCAGATCTAGAGGCCATTGTATCCCCCAAACTGTGCCTCAAAACTATACGATCAATAAAGGGGAAGTCTGTTTCTCGGTACAAGTTGGAGGAATATGTAGCCTTCAGTTCGCCGACAATGTTTAACCCTCCTTTAGTGGGAGTTTAGCCTCGCCAGGTATGTGTACAGTACGGAGGGAAGGGCAGCGTTGGACTTTGCATCAACAACCATAAAAAAATCTACGTAACATGCACGGGTATTCTTGAGGCGTTTGAGAATCCAGATATGCAGTTGGTACAGAACCTCATGTCTTGACTAACAGGACATATACTGGTAATTATTATCATAGCCAGTTATCTATCTTTCAATAAATCAATCCGTCAGTCATCTGCTTTTAATCTGTGCATCTCTCTTTCAATAAATCAGTCAGCCAGTCAGCCAGCCATTCATGCAATGTATCTGTCTAGCCAACTAGTCTATCTGGTTATTTACTTCCATATTTATCCAACTGTCCATCAGTCTATATGTCTATCCAACTAGCCTATTTGGTAATTTACTGATCTATTGATCCGTCTGTCTATCTGTCTATCTGTCTATCCAACAAGCCTATTTGGTTATTTACTTCAACTATTGATCCATTTAACTATGTATCTGTTCATTATGGTGTATATCAAGTATTTTACCCTCGCATACAGTGTAGAGTTTTGACAGATGATCAACTAAAAGGGTGAAGTCGCGAGGAAGTGAAAATAGTGAGGCAGTCAAACATGCAATGAATGTCACCCCAAAGAATCTCTACCATTAAGGAGAAGGCTGAAGACACCAGCCGAACAGGGAAGTACTCCGAGGGTGGACGATGGACTGGTGATAGGGAGAGTTGGAGCTCCCGTTTCATCTGTCTGTTCACCTTTGCTGATGTTTTTT